>JAVSBV010012783.1:0-12462 GCA_033117975.1 Parotocinclus spilosoma
GCGGCCGATGCTCTAGTGTTACTTCTCGTTTTTGGTGAGTATTCATCCGCTGAGTAAATACACTATTTACTGTAAATGGTAATATTTTATGATTTATAACATTCCTTACCTAGTCCTATACCGAGTCCGCGAAAGATGAACCACGAACTGGCGCGTGTGTGTGTGCGCGCGTGTGTGTGCGCGCGTGTGTGTGTGTAATCTCCCTACCTACCTACCTAGCGTTTTTCTATGTAGTATCTAGCTTTCACTGTCTGTCTGTTTATCTATTAATCTGTCTGCATGTCCAAGTTGGACCCATCCGTCTGTCTGTCTGGTTGAAAACACATTCATTAAACAACATTGTAGTTCTAAACTACACCGCTCACATCAATTGAAACATAAATTGACGTTTTGAGGAGCAGTATAAATAAAAGCAATAAACAAAAATGAAATCATAGTAGTCATAATAGTAAATGTCAACAGCATCTTAAATCCTATAGCTAAATTCTGACAGATTTTTGAAAGAAATGACAAAATGTCACTGTTCACAAGCTCCCTTTCTGAATTACTAGTCGACTAATGTGGAGAACACCGAGTGTGCTTACATCTACTCAATAATCCGATCATAATCAAAGTTCTCCAGCTATCTTATTATACATGAGGTCGTCCATACAACATAGGTCCACCTAGAAATCCAGGGCGGCTGGCAAAAAAAAAAACCGAAGTGCCAGGTCCACTTATTCCTAGAGATTTCACTTCTTTTCACTTCACTTCTTTAATTACGTAAACCTGGCGTGAGATCTGGCAACCCAGGAGTTGACGGCAGCACTCGCTAAACAGCTCTCGAACACTTTGTAGAGACACTGTATATGTTTTGGGGGTTTTTTTTGGCTTTGAACCAACGCTGACATCCTTGGCTGTCATCCACTTGTGTATCAGTAGTGCACTTGTACTCTTTGGAGTAGCATAAACACATAAAAAAAAACATTACCGCTTAACGTCTGCGCTATTGTAAAACCACAAAGTCTGTACGCGTTTTGCTCAATTTATTAAGGGCTGTTTGATAAGTGTAAATGACTTGCCTAGGGAGATGCAGAGCAGCTGAATCAGCTCAAAGAAAAGCCCTGTGTGTGCAGCATGACCTCACAGCACAGGAAGATGCACGTATCATGAGCAGAAGTAAAAGCTGCCCCTCTTAGAAGCTAATGTGCAATAAAAGAAGCGCTGATGAAAATCCTGGCTTGGATACAAATGAAGACTGAATAACAGACTCAAAGGAGAGATGGAAAGAGCTTTTAATGAGGCAAAGGAGAGAAGGAATCAAGACGAGGTACAAATGGGTCTAAATTTAATGCTCCTATGACAGTCACGAAAGAGATACAGCTGAAGTTGTTTCTGTGCATGTTATTGCTGGATCCCTGGTGTTTTTGTTTGAAGCTTCAAATTCCCATAATGCACGTCACTATTCGTACATAGTTAAGGCTGTGGCAAGTTTAGATCTATAGAAAGAGAAGGACATGGATGGGAGCGTAAATGAAATTAAAAGGAATATCAAAGGAATGATAGATAAAGCTTTAATAAAGCGAAAGAGAGAAAGAAAGTCTAGAGGAGGTACCAAATATACTCACAAAAATGTGAAACACAGTTGAATCCAGTTAATTGGACCACCGGTTATTGGGACCGAATCCTAAAGTACCAAAACAAATCCTATTATATACGTGTAATGTTATTCGCTTATTTGGACCAACATTCCGTTTAATCGTAATAAAGAACGTGAGAGCGAATAAGAAAAAGAAGCCGCAAGTCGCCACTTAGAGCGGATGCAAAGCGGATCAGCGATTTATGGGAGGATCTTTGGGAGAATTTAGGCTTTTATCAAAGGTCAGGATATCCGAAAAGTTGTGTTGACAAGAGCAAAACCAGCGGGAGGTGACCACGTTAGATGTTTGTGATGATTGTGGTCAAGTGCAGTCCGTCAATAGAACGCGTCAGATCACACTGGATAAGTTCTTCAAACGCTGACTGAAATTTAGTAAGAACTTGTTTTTTTACAGTCTTGTTTGTACGTTCGCTATACGTGTAAATCGCACAATAAAGGTTTAATAAACAATTAATATGTTACATAGCACGTCCCGTCTTGTAACATAGGGCATGTTCATTTAATTGGACCAGCCGGTTATTAGGACCAAAACTATCACGTCCCGATGTGGTCCCATTAACCGGATTCGACTGTATCCCCCAATTTGTGTGTGTGTGTGTAGGTGTAGGTAGAAGTCCCAGCTTACCTAAGCGATCCACATTGTCTACTGTAGAGATAACAAAAAAACAATGAGCAATGAAAAGTGCATGACATCGTAATTTTAAAACCAGCTGTTACTCATGTCCCACAGAGAGGAGGCTCGGCTCATAACTGCGGGCAACTGAAGGTGGGTCAGGTGATCCTGGAGGTGAACGGGATCTCTCTAAAAGGGCGAGAGCATCGAGAAGCAGCGTGTCTCATCGCTGGAGCCTTTAAAACCAAAGAGAAGGACTACATCGATTTCCTCATCACTGAGTTTAATGTAGCATTGTAGGACTCAGGAATCACAGGCTTTTGGGGCGGTTGCAGAGACTCTTCAGTACCAAGGAGACCCTTTGGGACAAGATACCACCACCAGACCTTAGAAAACTGCTTTTCTTTTCATCATCTAGAAGCAGAAAGTAACACACAGTGATTCTACTAAACTGTTCCTGCTTCTCCTGTTGACCATGCCATCCTGATACAAGGTGGTCTTCAACTCCTAAGCAAGGAGGACCAAAGCCTGTGGATGAGTCCTGTATCCTGGAAGAGTTGAAGATCTTCATTCAGTGGTATCTAATACACGTCCGTCTGCTACGTGTTTCATAAAATGTGAATTCAACAAACGTTGAAACCAAAGGTGTTAAGAGTCGGACATTCGGCTGCAAGTCAATTTAAGGACACAACGGTATTGAAATAAAAATGCCGTGTGAAAGTATTCTGGATACATTATGGTGCGAGTGGAGGACTTCCAGGTGATCACATTTTTTGTTGCAATAAAATCTCAGATACAATTTTTGTCAATTAATTTTATTTCTCTCATTTTTAAGGCAGGTGTGTCCACGCTTAATTTGAGGGTGCCAGATTGGAGCATTAAAATACCCACTCTGTCTGTCCAAACATATTATTCATAACTTATTCAAAATACTGAAAAGACACACACGTGCAGAACAGTTCATATTTAGTGCAATTCAATTTTAGCACAATAACTGCAGCAGGATGTCAAAAGAATGAAAAATACCACAATTAACCAATGCTCGTTATTAACAATAAATATTTTCTTTTAAATCATTTAAGGATAATACTGCATCTTTTAAACATTTCAAGTATTTCCTGTCAGTATTTCTCGTGTGCAATTTGTTACTCAGTTGCTATGCTCGACCAGACCGATGGAACTCAATAACAAAGCAAGTTTTGTATTTCCTAAGGCACATAACCATTTTGTTTTTTATTTATTTTCTAATACATGCATACATACAGTACAGTGCAAAAGTCTCAAGCCACCATTAGATTTGCGCAATGATTTAATGACTGTTTATGCCATATTGTCAACGATTGGAGCCAAACATATCATGACTGATCTTCGTTCTAATCTTTGTGAGCTTTAGAATATCTTAGCCATGTCTTGTCATCCTGTTCCCTTTCCAAAGACCATTCCTGAACAAGCTTTTTTTTTCCAATTTTTAAAGCTACATGCACACCCCCTGTATTTTCAGCTCATATTCTCATAAAGAGACGTAGAAATGGTTGTACCTGCTCATTATACCTTTGCTAAAACAATAGTATATGGTGGCCTAAGACTTTTGCACAGCACTGTATATATGTATACAATCTAGCCAAGCTGATATTAGCATCCTGCTCATGAAAAGAGGGAACGAGAGCGTCTGATGATGGAACTGAAAAGGCGCCGTCCTATTTATTTTAGCCGAAGTTCAGGAGGAAATGAAATGAATAGGTGCTTCATCCAATTAGGACAGGAGAGGCGGAAGCTGTCTGATAATAAGGAGGGTGGAGGAGGAGATGTGCAGCCAGCGTAAATAATGAGAAGGGTTGAAAGCCTGTGAGGAATGATATGGGAGCGGGGCTGACGCTGTTGATATGTCACTCAGGGAGTTACAGAAAAGTACTATGTTTTCTCCTGAGTGTTAGTGACAGGGAAGAGGGGCTGCAGAACTACAGATGAGAGGCTTTCTTTGAGGTAGACCTGCCTTTAAGGCGGCCAAGAGCTCGTAGTTGTAAAGGACGCATTACGGAGCTGTTTTCCTAATTATTGTGAGGGCTTTGTGGAGTCACGCTGTACGTTACCATGATCTGATTAGCGCCGTCAGTTCAGCTGTAATTGCATTTTATAGGGTCGTCTCATTTAGGGTTAATGAGCCCGTGGGTGATTTTGTTAGGTGGCGAGTTTCAGCTTGCTAAGAGCTTTATTGTTTGGTGTTTGCTCTGTTGTGGCTTTAGAACCAGGAGGTTTATGAGGTCAGAACATGAAAAGGTATCCGGTGGGAAGGGAGACACGGTGACACAAGATCACTGTGCCACCTTATTATTATTATTATTATTATTATTGTTGTTATTATTATTATTAAATCGCTGTTCTTTGTGTTGAAATTGCTATTATTATCATTATTGTTCTTTTTTGTACTGTTGATATTTATATAGTTTGTTGCTATTTATTGCTTTGTCTTTATTTTTACGTAGTCATAAAGATTTCATAAAGGATTTCCTTTATTTTCTAAATAATAACAAATATGTCAACGATTAAATAAAAACATTTAGGATTATTATTTGTTGATTGTTGTTAACTGTCGCTTGTTGTTATTATTTATTATATGTCATTCTATTCATTTGTTTGTTTCGAGGCGGCACAGGGTTTGATCCCGACCATTACCTTTCTTCTGTTCATGGTACTTTTCATGTGCTCCGGTTTCCACTTTCCAACTGCATGTTAGGTTAATTGGTGTCTCCAAATTGCCTGTAAGTGTGAGTGTATTTGTGTGTTTGTGCCCTAAGATTGGCGCCCTGTACCTTGAGACTTTGGTCGCTGGCTAGGCACCGGCTTTGCCACTACCCTGACCAGGATTAAGCAGATGTTCAAATGAATGACTGACGTAATATTTGTTTGTCCCTCTTAGTGTCCATGTTGTGTATCGGCTTACTTTTGCTTCTCTGTTCTTTTTTTAGGCACAAATAAGCCTGATTCTGACGGTTATATTTTCTCCTGCGGTAATCTGAGCCCTACATCCACCTTCGTGACAGGTTAGGCAGAGATCCATTCTTTTTCCTGTCAGTTCACCACTTCAGTGTCTGTCCCACCAGTACTTAAGATTCAGCGTCTGCTCCTGGAGGTGCATATGTCTGGATTTGGAAATTCAACCATGTCCTGAGCGCTAAAGGCATTTTCCTTTGTGCTATTTAAGGTCCGGGTTTCTGCACAGCACAGGCCCTCGGACCAGCCATGGGCACTTCATGTCTGAAAGTAGTACATCAGTATCTGTCAGTGACAGCCAGCATTAAAGAACAAAGGGTGTCTCACTGTACTAACCTACACACACAAAAGGTCTGATTACAGTCTAATGAAATGTTCACATGCTCTCGCATCTCATGCCAATGTTCTCTCTGTTCTCATCTCAGTTATTTATATGCTCTCCACTCATGCCTGTCAGATTCGGGACTCGGGTGCCAGCAGCGTTGGTAGGATTTAAAGCCGTTTAGGACTCAGCCCCAAGTGATGGAGGAGCATGCAGAAGCTTCCTGTCCCAGCAGAATCTCTGCAGCACCGGGTTCAGTGTAGAGAGCCTAAATCCAATAAGAGTTGTTTTTTTGGTTTTCACTAAATTTCACTTCATTTTCTTATTTTATGTAGGTGATTGGCTGGTCTAGAGGTCTAATACACTAACTTCGAGTTCTGGGTGTGTCTTTTGGGCATCGCCTTTAGAGCTCCCTGTATGTGAGATAGGGGAAGCCAGACTAGACAGGAAATAGTTTACACTTGCATCTTCTGTTCACGATCTCGATATGTTCTATTAAAATGTATCCTGCTGTTAATTGCAATTAATAGCTATTAAGATGTTAAGCACATTATTCAGAATGCCAAGTTGACAATTCTGCAGTCTGATTGATCAAGCTTGATCAGAAATGGACTTTTCGGAAGGGTAACAGCCAGGAAACCTCTCTCTTTTTTCTGTTTTGTGTTTTGTTTTTTTGTACATATTTACATGTTTTGTTTATATCTAAATAAAGGTGGCCTAAGACTTTTGCACAGTGCTGTGTATATAGACAGATAAACATATAAAGTAGGGAGAACCTAGAGAAAAGAAGGTTAGAAAGGACAAACAGAAGAACAGACCTGAAGCTTCCATGGAAAGCCAACTGAAAAACCATAGACTGAACAGAGCCAAGTAGGCTCCTCTGGCCGCCTCATGAGGGACTGTAGATACTTAGCAGTTATGGTATTGGACTGTAGGATATATCTGTTTTAAGTTGCTCTGGATAAGGGAGTCCACCAAAGTGATCTTCGAAGCAATAGATCTTCTTATAATAGAAAGGACAAGAATGAGGACAAAGACTGAGCAAAGCAAAACGTCCATGTAAACTGGACTGGACAGCGAATCTGAATAGAGCACAGGCTCACAGATAAGAGAAAACCTTATAAGCCAAGGTGCCATCCAATGACCATGCACGTAACCGTGTTTAGTAGAGTCCTGAGTTATTTGGTTAAGAACACGAGCTCTCAAAGTATGGACGCCAAAACGTCTCCATTTCAGCCGTTTGTTAGAGAAACTCATTCTCCCTCAACTAACCCATTTTATCTTTGTTATCTTTAATAACAAGCAATGCTGTTCACTAAATATACCTACAATCTTTCGCAAAAACTCTGATTGCCATTTAGCCTTCAATTTTATAGACCTTTTATTAACTGGTTTCTGTCCTTCATAGCAAGAAAGATTCAAACCAATGTCTGTCCATTTTACTCCACTAGAAATGTGAGAAATAGAAATGAGATCAAACCTCTGGAGGATTCCTTAAAGCCCTGAATGACGGCCCATATTGACGTATCTGTCCGACTTGATGAAGATACTGCAGTTCAGTTCAGCACATGGGATCATTTCCTATCCCTGTGTGAGTGGAATCCAATGTGATAGAACCGTTTGACCCTGTGACTGGAGTTCAAGTATTAGTGAGAGTCATCAGTCTTTTTCCTGTGATTGCATAACCTCTTGAAAAGCTCTTCCAGGAGCTTTTCAAAACCAGACTCAAATATTGTGATATCGTGGTAGTACTTCATTTGAAAACCAAACCCGGTTCACACAGCTGTTATTTTCTGACGTTATTTTTTTCTTCTCCTGCATTACTACCTCGTTTTTACAGCGGAACCTCGGAATTTGACTATAATCTGTTCTTGAAGGTCGTTTAAATTCGGATTTGTTGTTGGAAGCTAGAATCCAATTTATTTTAGACACATCCTGAGATTGGTGTGAGATGTTGTTCAGATTTAGCGGCAAATAAATTTCGAACGGACCCTTTGGTCGACTTCTGGGTTTCCACTGTTTTTACCTTCCCATGATTCCTGTCTCTTATACAGTTTAAATACAGGGTAATGAGAAACTTTGTACATAACCATGCTCTTTATATACAAAGTGTATTTAATTTTCCAATAAAGATAAACTCAACAAAAAGGCTGGGTCAAGTGTTTTGTTATTCTTTTGTGAGAGCAGTTTTCACTTAAACAAGAGATCCTGTGCACACAAATTACAGAACGTGATTTAAAATGCTGAGCAATACAAAGTCAAAGATAACTCTGACACAAAAACTAAACCAGAAAGAGGGAAACTGCCTGCATTAAATGTTTAAAGCAGATTTATTATTTAATTGGCTGGTCGGGATGCAGTTTGGATGCAGCGTGTATGCTAGTTAGCACAATAGTTAACTTGGCTAAAGTTGTTGGTTTATGTAGGTTTAGTTTTCTTGACTTACTAAAACTTCAGCTGGGTTAACTATTATACTAGCTAGCTGGCACAATTGCTATACAAACAACAGACCAACCAGCCGTTTCAAGTTTGATGTTTTCTGGTCTTCTGAAACACCACTTTTAATGTGAAGCTTGGGATTTGAGCTTCAGATTGATTGTTTTGAGGTAAAAAAATGTTTTCTGAGGCCGTGTTGAACTTAAACAATTAGTACCAGCTAACATTTGTACTATAACTCAACAGTAACTAATAATGAAACTAAATGCTGGAGACTTGAGAATCCACTGGGACTCAACGTGTTATGTGATGTATTAATATATGCAGAATTGATTTATTTAATTTATGATAATCAGAATATATCACAGTTTATTCAAGAAAAGACTTCAACAGATTTCTATAGAACAAAGGATCTTGATAATACACATCAGATCTCAGAAGAAAGGGTTCAGAACTGGAAAAAGCAGCATGTCTGTCTCTTTCTCTCTCTCTTTTTCTCTCTCTCTCTTTCTCTCTCTCTCTCTCTTTCTCTCTCTCTCTCTCTTTCTCTCTCTTTCTCTCTCTTTCTTTCTATCTCTCTCTCTCCCCCTCTCTTTCTCTCTCCCTCTTTTTCTCTCTCCCTCTCTCTCTCTCTCTCTCTCTCTTTCTCTCTCTGTCTCCCTCTCTCTTAATTTAATGTTAAAATGTTGTCTTATTTTTTGTGCCTAGAACAGTTTTATCCTCTAAGCACAATTAACCAACAAATCAGCCATTCATCTACATATGCCCCATAGTAGTGTGCATTTTATGACATCATAACATTTCATCATTTATGAAAACTTAAATTTAAAATGGGACTTTAAAGAACATTTCAAGTCAAGTCAAATTCATCTTCAACAACATAGAAATTAGATTGAGGACTCTGTCAGTGGCAGACAGTAAATGCAGCTGACAATATCTTTTGACCCGATAAATACATGAATGAGTGATAATGAAATGAAATTATGTTTGCTCGTTTCTGGAAAAGCTTAAGGTGAGGAGCTGTTGCTTGAAAAGAGCCCGCCGTAAATGGATTCTAATTCAGTTTCAACTTCAGGCCGTATCCATATCTGAGAGTAAGACAGGAACATGATGACTGCATTGCTAAACCACAGCCTTGCCTCTGGGGATAGTCTGTGAATTTCTTATTACTTGGTATCCCCCCAGGATACTAAGCATATTTGTGAATGATTTTCTGCCTGTGGTTATTACAAATTGCTCCCATATAAACCAACCAGCTAAAGAAATGGAGATGAAATCTCATATGGTTAAGTAAAACTATTGGACTCTACTGGCAGTCTGTTTGATGTCTCCAGAAGAGAGGTGTTGCTTTGGTGTCCTAGACCTGCTCCTGCCCCGACAACAATCAATGAGAGGCATACCAGGCAGGTGCATTCTAAAATCTATTCTACACACCAATGTTTTACATCTGCTATGCTGCGTCATCAAACAATGCTTTGAACATGTGGTTGATTATAGCTTCAAATCCAGACAATGCTTGATGCTTTCGTAAAAATATGACCGTATAAGTCCTGTACTCTGGTCTCTGCACTGGCTTCCTGTTGCTCAGAGAACAGACTTTAAGGCGGCTCCACTTGTGTGCAAATCTCTCCATGACTTAGCACCAAAGTACATCTCTCACACGTTGGTCCCATATGTACAATCTCTGACACTGAGATCATCAGGCTGAGGCCTTCTGCTGGTGTCCAAAGTCAGGACCAAACACGATGAAGCAGCATTTCAGTTTTGTGGAGCTAAGATCTGAAATAGTCTCCTGAAGATGTTAGGCTGGCCTCTACTCTCACAATGTTTAAGTCCAGGTTAAAACCTGTCATGTTTAGCTGTGCATGTGACACCTGATTGTGTTACCTGCACTCTTTGCTTTTTTTATTTTAAATTGTTATTATAATAATAATGATATGTTGTATTTATATAGCCCATTTCCATTACCCAAAAACACTTACGCCATTTTCACACAAACAAACAAAAAATGTATTAATTTTAAAAATAACCCTCTATGGGAGGGTGGGAGAAGGGAAATATTGGGAGAAAAGATAAGTCTTGAAGGAAGAGAATAAAGTCGAAGGGCTTGAGGAAGGGCATTAAACAGTTTTGGGGCCAGTTTTTTGATAGGAAAGCACTTTGAATTGCCCCATGTATGACTGGTGCTACACAAATAAACGTGCATTGCCTTCATGGTTGGACCACTAAGACCACTGGTTTTGGTCTCTGGCTTTCTTTTAATTAGTGCCCCATTAACCAGTTAATCTGTGATCAATTTACACTAATCCTGGACTGTCTTAGTCCAGTCTTGGTCAATTGTATTCCAGCAAGGCTGGTAAAATGGACAAGGTAAATGAACTGAACATTTCCACTGGTACCATTTTGGACCTTAAGCAAAGCTCTCAACCCTGAATTGCTCATTTCAGCTGGAAGTCACTCTGGATTAGAAACGTCTGAGAAATGCTCTGAATGTAAACGCGAGTGTGGTTTAAAAAAAGGCCAGAATCGTAGCTCAATGTTGTCATCTTGTGTTTAGAAAGGAGTAATGCCCAGTTCGGTTTACACCCCTCAAAATAATGGCGTTCTTCCCCTACTAAACCAGCGCTGCGCTTTTCTCCAGTGGGAGAACCGTGTTTGTGTCTTATTTTTGTAACGAATCATGCTTATGTTAAAATATAAGGAACATTGTACGTTAAATGCTATTACACACACACGCCTACACTTATCCCACCCGCTTTAAGGAATCACCCAATGAAATCTCTCCTTTTCAAATCGTCCTTAGTTTGTGTTCTGCCTGCAAATCAGTGACGAGGATTTGTACCAAATGTGGACTTTAACTGTCTTTTTATGGAACGAACATTAGAATATTTTGGTTCGTTTTTTATGTTCAGCGAAATGTAAGTGTTTGTGGAGAGATTTGTTTGTGGTTGATTAGCTGTAACGTTGCTTCGCGGAGTGTGCAGACAAAACTACAGCGAAAAAGTGAAAGCGTCTCGCGCACGCCTTAAAGTGCTGAACAAACGAGATTTTTTTTTTTTAAATACAGAGGTTTAAACATGGAGAGGAACTATAAAGTGGCTATAAATGCAGGATATGGTTCTAATTTGTGCTGTTAGAGTAGCTGAAGTGTTGCTGTGGTCGCTGGGTGATGGTGGGCGGGAGTCACACGCTTTAGTTTGTATGTTGTTGTTCTCAAGGTAACGGGGAGGCCTCGGAACCAGCACTGGTTTACTGGAACTGCCAACAAACTCCTGTAAAGGGTCTGCTTTATTGGGAATAAGTGTGCAGTTTTGGTTTCGTGAGTTAAGGTAAGCGCTTACATACTTTCTATGGTTGGATTTAATTATATTATTGTTTAATATATTATTGTTTTTCACTAGAACTACCAACTCTCCCTTACTTTTCTGTTAGTCAGTTAAAGGAGCGTTAAGTGAATGGAGTGCACGTGACATGCATCACATTCATCTAAACACTTTCATTCAAAACGGAAACAAAGCCTGGTCTCATATAAGGGAATAAATATAACTTCAGCTTTGGATGAGGACAATAATTTAAAAAAAAGTAAAACGAATCTAATTCCTGACAGGAATGTCAAAGGTGTTAGGAAAACACTGCTATATTAAATACAGTCTATTTAGCCTACAGGTTTTATTCTGCTCATGAAGTAATACTAAGAATGGCCTGTAGATGGCGCAGTGTATATGGGCGTAGTTTTTGATGGCGTGTGCTGGGACATTATCTAACAGAATCTTAATTGAGGATAATCCTGAAGGTGGTTGCAGTATGATTTTGCGCTGTCATTGAATGTTAGTGGTTTAAATTCAGTCTGCTATGTTTATGGCCGCTGTTAAAGCAAAAGAAATACACTGCTAAACCCGTCATGAAATATCCCCTAAATTTTGTAAGTGATGAATTTACTAACTGTAGTCGTCTATAAAAACAAGACAATTTTAGCAACACATGCAGGGCAACTTATATATGTACAATACTTAATTTTTAAGTAGAATTAATATTATTATTTTTGCATCCATAATTAGTGCACGTTCTTTAAAAGCATATCGCTATATATTAAACGGTTAGACGTGTGTGTGTATATATATATATATATACATACACACACACACACACACACACACACACACACGAAGTGTCGCATTTGGGGCACCTCCCCACCTTCCTTCCACAAATTAATTAACGGAAATATATATATATATATATGTGTTTCAATTAATTAATTTGTGGTGGGGAGGTGCCCCAAATGCGACACTTAGTGTAGAACTTTCTTCCATGTTGTTGTTTTTAGGTGTTTTTTTTATTTAATTATGGGAAATTTCATATTGAAAAAAATATTGACTAATTTTTGTGAGCATTATATTATAAATTTAACTGGACTGTGTATTGTAAGGAATCAGATGTAGTATAGTAATAGATCTAATAAAA
>JAVSBV010012793.1:0-12462 GCA_033117975.1 Parotocinclus spilosoma
AATTGCTTGGATTGTAAGATTGTATAAGTTGTAAGTCGCTCTGGATAAGGGCGTCTGCTAAATGCCGTAAATGTAAAGGTAAATGCAATTAAGCAATACATGAATAAAATAGCAAACAAGGTAAGAAAAAATGAGCCAGACTTTCAGCAGGTAAGTCCTATCCTTGATTATGAAGTAACAGCATTAACTACGGTGTAACAATGTGAACTTTTTAGCTGTCTGCTTGCTTACATTTCATCTTAAAACCAAGCAAGACAACTCCAGATACCACCCACATAAAATTCAGCAGGATAAGCTGAACTCCAAGCAGCCTGTCCTGCTTCAGTAACGTGCAGTTTATTTATTTAGTAAGGTGTTCAGTCTATGTCCTTTCACTGCCCACATTCCAGTTCAGAGCTTAAACCCAAATGAATTCAGTCTGCTCTGTACAGTGATGTCAGAGTCCTTGATAAGTGCAGCGTGCTTTGTATACACATAAAGGTGCCAAAAAGACAAATTTCACAAGCTGTCTTTGTACTTGCACACCAGCAGTGGGGAGAGCATGTCATGTGGAAAACACATGGTTTCCTGTTTTGATTCTTTTGTGAAATGGTGATTTGGGTGGAAGAAAGAAACAGTCAAATTGAAAATGTACAACACAATACCAAATACCTAATAACAATTTTATTTTTGCATGTAATCAATTTATATGGGACACTATGGAAAATGCAAGTCGGGTCACTCCGCATTCTCCACGCTCTTACATTTATTTTTACTTTTATTTCCTTGTTTCGTTTGGTCAACTTAATTTCATTTGCTAATATACATCCATTCCTGCATGGCAGGCCTGCATCACATTCCAGTGATGGGCCAGGGGCAATTCCGAGCTAGTAATGAGGTAAAAAAAAGGAAATAATAATGAGATTTTAAACAGGTAATGTCAACAGATTATCATGATTTGGTACAAAATCAGTATCCACAGAATCCTGTGTGTTTGAGGAGCAAAGCTGAAGAGAATCTCATCTCCAGTTTATCAACAAATACTTCAATTGAGAAAATTATTGACATCATTAAAAACTATTTTCCCCAAAGCATTGGAAAGGATTTGCATATTTTTCCTTCTACAGTGCACCTTTTTTAAGACTGTCTGTGGTGTTATGCCCATTTTTACAGTAGAGCATTCATGAGTTCAGACATTGATATTAGAAGAGAGACTCTGGCTGGAAATGTCTGCTCTCATTCATCGACAAATTTGTTCAGTGGGGTTGAGGTCAGGGCTCTGTGTGGTGCATCAAACTCACCCAGCCATGCCTTCATGGAACTAGTTTTGTGGACTGAAAAGGATCTTCCCACAAAACTGGAAGCACACAATTGTCCAAAATGTCTTGGTATAATGAAGCATTGTATTGCATTTAAGGTGTCTAGGTCAACCCCTGGATAACAACCCCATACCATTATCAACCCCTAATCCCCCAATTCAGGCAGGTAGCACTCTCCTTGCATTCCCCAAACCCAGATTCATCCATCAGCCTGCCAGATATAGAAGCAGGGTTTGTCACTACACAGAAAACTCCTCCACTGCTTCAGAGTCCAGGCGGCATAATTTTTTACCACTCCCTCGGATGCATGGCATTGTGCTTGGTGATGTAAGTTTTGCATGCAACTGTAGGGCCAAAACCATAAAGCTCCCAGCACACAGTTTTTGCTGATGTTAATTCCAGAGGAGGTTTGGAACCCTGCATTTGACTCAGCAGAACGTTGGTGACGTTTATGCACTATGCGCATCAGCACTTGGCGACCCTGCTGTGTGACTTTTTCGTCTGACTCTTCATGGCTGAGCTGCTGTAGTTCCTTAATACTTCAAATACTTCAATACTTCAATAATACCACCCATAGTTGAAAGTGCAATATCTAAGAGGGAAGTACATTTTTTAAACTGAGTTGTTGCTACAGTGTCATCCTATTACAGTACCATCCTCGAATTCCTTGAGCTCTTTAGAACGAACCATTCAATTCAATTCAATTTAATTCAAGTTTATTTATTTAGCGCTTTTTACAATGGAGCATTGTCTCAAAGCAGCTTTACAATATTATACTGTCTTAAAAGGCCAATCCCAAGTTGAGCAAGCCTAGGGCAACAGTGGCAAGGAAAAACTCCCTAAAATGGTAGGAAGAAACCTTGGGAGAGCCAAGACTCAACAGGGGTCCCATCCTCCATGGGTGACCTAGATGTTAATGAAATAAATACTTAAAAGTATATTAAATTATAGCAAAATTAGGTTAATAAATAAATAAATAACAAATTAATAATACAATTTAAAATTACAAGCACAATTCACTCTGCTCTTAAAAAACTGGAAAGGTAATATTTGTGCTTTTTGTCTAAAGGAGATGTTTGTGTTTGAAGCTGACAGTCACTTACTCTTGAGTAAGACAGGGCACTTCACTGGTGCCTGAGCTGGTTGTGATGACCTCTCTCTTCACCCCAACTGCTGCTCCATCCTCATCTTTGGCCAAAAGGTCTAGCAGCTCATTATTATAAACTTCCACCACTGAGACCTCCACCATGTGACTCTCTGCAGGTTTCTCTGATATCAACCTGATAAATCAATTATGACATTAGGCAGTCACAGTATTTTGTTACATTTGAAATTTTGTCCTTATGCCCTGGATAAGTGTGGCTGTACAATTGATACAGTCTTACAAGCCAAGCAATTGTGGGTTAAAGGGCTTGCTCAAGGACCCAACAGTGGTCATGCAGCTTCAGGTTTTTAGACCAGTCTTTAACCACTAAAACACCATGCCCATGCTCTTCACCACTATACATGCATTCTGCCATATATTGCCTCATCTAAGTTTACACTGGATGCTCTTTCAGCAGGTGTGCCGTCTCAATGGCAGAGGGTTTTCCGTAAACCCAACACTAGACCTTCCTGTTGCAATCCCCATCCAAGAGTTTTGCCATTGCTGGTATACCCTTATTTACTGTACAATCATCCAGCTATGTCCTTGGTCCTTCACACTATGGCCTAGGGTACACACATATGCAATCACTCCTTTTTTTACCAGTCTTGACCATTAAAAAAATATATGTGGACCAAAGTCTGAAAAAATATTTTTAGAGGATTTGTAGAGGTGGAATCTTTAAAGAATCAAATAAAAAAATCTGATCAAATCATCTATAATAAATTATAGATGTTGTGCACTCCCCCTTTGAATGAAATGACAACATGCACTCCAGCTGCCATGGTTTCCATAAGTGTGCGCAAAATCTGATGATCCATATTATCCCAGCATGATTTCACAATATCCAAAAAGCATCTTGTGATGTTACTGAAAAGCTGACTTTCTCATTCTTTAAATATCCAAGTCAACACTCCTCCATAATGTACACCTATACGGTATATATACATACTTTATATATATATATATATATTTATATAATAAATTGTGTGTTTCTGAGGCTTACTTAAATAACTCTTTTGCTGCTCTGGGGATAATTCCCCAATGGGAGTCATGTTCAGGCTTTGTGAGGTCCTCATGTTGGGATCCAATCATCGTATATGTCTTTCCACTGCCTGTCTGGCCATATGCCATGATGCATACGTTATACCTAAACATGAGACAAAAAGATGAATCTTTTCACTAAGCAGAAGCACTGAGGTTCCAGAGAATGTACGTTTATAGCAAATTCCAGCTCTAAATGATCAAAGTAATACTCACCCATCGAGCAGGGAAGTTAGAAGGGGCTTCACCTCTTTGAAAACAGCATCCTGTGTGTCCTCTGGACCATGCACTCTGTTAATCAAACCACATAATGACAACAGAGAGAGAAGAGACTGCATACTGTCAAGTCTAGTCTTATAAACGTAAGCAATACATTTGCTGTTTGGTGTCAGCGTGACAGTCGGAAGGTCAGGTTTACATTCAAAATTAAGACGTTCATGAACGTACTGCTGGTGAATCATCCATTAGCTCATGACTGTTATGAATGAGACACCACATAGAATTTTGCAACAGATGCTCTGGATGGCATTCTGGCCTCAAATCCTGATCTCTTCCTGATGCGATCATTGACAGAATCATGTACATTTCAAACATAAACTATGAAATGTCTATATTTAATGCATTTATAGTCCTGTCTTGAGTATATACACAGGGTGAGTCAAAAGTTACAGTATACACTTTTATTTTAAAAACAAAAGGTTCCTTTTAGATTATGTCCAAAACATGGTCACCATCTTGAAAGCAGCCATATTGGATCAAGAGGACGTTATTTCAATGGGAAGGCATATAGTACATTAAAGAAGACCAGAAATGTCATGTGGTTCAAACGTTATCCACACAAAGTTCAAAACTTTTATTGTTCGTAACAGGTAAATAAAAATGGAACTGACGATTCTGAAGTTCGGGGGAACCCAGCTGCCACATCATAGCCACAGACAACCAATGCCCAGACTGGCCACAAATTTCACCCAGAACTGTTCTATTCATCTAATCCAAATTCCAAGAAACTAGGACTGTGGATAACAAGCCACATAATGGTCATCTGAAAGCCTCTACTGACGGAGAAACCTCAACAATGGTTTTGACAGCCTTTGTGAAAAGTCCATGACACAGAATGTGTCTTTTAAATCATTGTGTTGTATCTTTGGACTCCCCCTGTACTCTCCCAACGTTTTCTGAATTTCTATTCTTCTATACTATACAAATATTAATGAATACATTTAAAATACATACTTTTTACACAGTTGTGTACGAACCATATATAATTAATTCTCAGTCCCTGGAAATGGGTATGCAGTATTAAAAAATATTAAAAAGCTTGATCAGAAATGTTTTTTGGGTAGGGTAGGAGCAAAGAAACCTCTTTTTAGTAAGAGGAACAAGATAAAGAATGATTTTGCAAAGACTTGGATGAAGATGAGTGGAATAGAAACACTCCATAAAACATTATGAAGTGACAAAGATTTAAATGTTTATGTGATCAATATGCTTCATATGGTGTGTGATGCCTGAGCTGGCCTAATATCACTACCAGGACACAACCCTGGGCCACTTTAATGGTCACAAATTGCTACTGCTTTTATAGGTCAGGACTTCAGTAGTACCAGAACCTACTACAGGGATGGCAGGGGTTGTTGTTTAAGTGGATTTTTACCCCCACGCACCATTTGAGAGCCCATTATCGATGTTAATAACTACTGGGTGAAACATTATGTTCTATAGTATGTGATGATAACCTACATACATAGTTGAAACTTATTTAAACACTAATTAAATTTAAACCTAAGTAAGGAATTTATTTCATTTTAATGTGTACCCTGTTTACCCATGTACTTAAATTAATGCAATACAATACCTCTCAAACTCAAACATTTTGTTCATGGCTAGACTCCCAGGTTTGGTACAGTTCACAAGAACAGAGTCCTGAAAAACAAGCACAAGTAATAACCAAGCAGGTTGGTAGTGATAATGAGATTTTAAAGATACAAAGAAATTGAATAACTCACATCACTGACAGCTTGCACCATCACCTCTGGCGAGGGGGATCTTTAACAGTAAAACAAGATTTACTACCTACTACTTCTAGGCAGCAGACACCTTTACACTACCAGAAAGGCCGAGCAGTGACAGTGAACTGAAACAACATGGTTTAGGTATTAATTGCACAATGGTTTAGTGTGCTTCTTACCCGCTGTTTGAAAAAAGACTTTGGTTGTAATCAAAATGCAAGATGGGCCGTATCCGGCAGTGCACTCTTATATTACCCCTCAACTCCTAAACAAAAGAAAATAATTTCACTTAAATCATGTTTTTTATATACATCAGTGTTTCCTGAACATTTTCTGCAGTGCTCCCATTTTGTTAATATTTCCGAGCCTTCTCATCCTGACTCACACATACACACCTTTTGTTTCCGAACTTACATATTCACTGCCCAACAGCAACCATTGCTTTCAACATCAACAACTTGACCAGCTCCCTGAGAGAAAAAACTATTTAATATTTAATTTTAATTAATAACAGTGCTCTAATATGCCTCATTTGTCCCAGACCCCCAACACTTTGGCACCACTGGGTTACATCATGGTTTTGCATTATTACAGATTTGACATTATTACAGTAATTAAGTACCCATGGTAGCAATATGCACTTGGCCAACTAGCTTCCAGCATAGACAATAAGATCTGTATCATCTAATCTTATTTTATACTATGTATTCAATACATTAGCCTAACAAATGCTGAATAAATTTGGCTCTTACAATCAGCATGTTGTGGAGAAGCTGCCTCCTCATCCGTTCTGTTCGACACCTCTCATTCTCCACTTGTAGGGAGCATTCCAAAGATGACACTTGTGCCTGCAGCTCTACAAAGAAGCAACAAAGGGGCAATAGTTGTTGATTTTATATATACAAATATGTGGTGAGATCATAGACATTACCAACCGTAATACATATGATAAACAAGACATTGCTCACATTAAAGGTGAATCCTCAACCATTTCTATCATAAAAATGCAAGCAGGAGGGCCAATCAGAAAGTCTCCATGTCATTATATTACATTGACATCACTGAAAGTATGAGGTTTTAGAATATAAAGGATATATAAAAGAATATAGAAAAACATTTTTCAGTAGGAAATAATGCAATAAAGCATCTGTTACTGAAATACTGAAATCAAATACTGGCTATTTAACCCATTTTCCAGAACAAGTTACATTTGGATAGTCGGATCCAAATACAAGAACAACAGCAATAATAATAATAATAATAATAATAATAATAATAATAATAATAATAATAATAATAATAATAGGAATTTAGAAACATTACTATGGTAAGAACTAGAGTACCTGGAACAAACTCATTGGGTTATGGGGAACCCTTGCAGACTCCACATATAAAAAAAACTAGGACCACCCCACTTGAGGATTGAACCCAGGACCTTATTACTGAGCCAGCATGCTTCCCCGAAGTTAATACTACATTACATTTTTTTTAATTACAATTTACCCCTGCTTCATCCTGGTTGGGGTTGGGAAGAGGGACTAGCTCACTGGATGCAGGCAAATGCATACAGGAAGCTAGAAATATGTGCAAAGAAGACACAAGGCATAGCTGGTCTGGGTCTCAGGGGCTATCAAAATGCCATGAGTGCCCTACTTAATTCTCATATCGCTTAACATCTGTGCTTCTACCTATCAGATTAAAGAAAGTTAGGAAATAGAAGGTGTGTTATGTGAAAGACATGTTAAATAACACCATGTCTAATTATTACCATTATCTCTACTTAGGCTGTCTGTAGCTCACAAAACAAGCAGGATCTGATGATGAATTAACCTATGACACAAACCATATTCAATGAAATCGGCGCAAAACTGTTATGAATAGGGGATGAACCAGTTAGAGTTGGTTATGACAGAAGCTAAGATACAGAACCCTGTTCAGGCCTGTCATAATGGAGCCATGATGACGCACAGACTTACTGAGCTTTCTAGCAGATGCTTTAGAAGGGCAAGGCAGGGATAAGGGGGGCAGAAGGGATTAGAACCTGTGTTAGTAACTGTCACTGTGTTGTACAACACAAAATGAGAACTGCTATAAAGGAGGTGAAGGAAAAGCATGGTGCAAGAAAAACCTGCTTTACCTCAGCCCACTCAGGAACAAAGTGTATTCAGTGCACTTTAATAATACGCTAATAAAAGGGCATGGAAATGGTTAACACCAACAAAGGTGCTATGTAACTATAGCACTAAAGGTGGCTTAGTAGTAAAGTTACTGGATCGTGGAGCACAGGTTTTAAGGTCCAGGATTCAAATCCCACCACTGCCAAGCTGCCAGTGTTGGGTCCATGAGCAAGGCCTTTAAATCACAATTTCCTAAACTGTAAGACTGTGTCAGTTGTAATCCACTTTGGATAAGGGTGTCTGCTAAAAAATATAAATATAAATAACGATCATTTTTATTAGTAGGCAATGCAAAATTGTCACAATGTGCATTGTAGAAATGTACAATTTGTAAAACTTTTTTAAACATAAGCGTACAATTCTACACCATACTACCAAAAATGTAAAGCTACTTCTCTTGTTTATTGTAGCAGACCAAATATATTTTGTTTACATTTTTATGCAAATGTACATTACATTGAATTGTGGGGCAGCACGGTGGCTTGGTGGGTATCACCATTCCTTCATGACTAAAAAGTCCTGGCTGCAATACCAGGGTGGAGGGCCTTGGACCTTTCTGTGTGGAGTCTGCATGTCCTCCCGTGTCTGCGTGGGTTTATTCTGGGTACTCCGGTTTCCTCTCACAGTCCAAAGACATGCGGGTTAAGTTAATCGATTACTGTAAATTGTCCTTGACTTGAGTCTATATATATGAGTAGTAGTCTTGTTATAGGCGACTTTAAAGAAGCCAAACAAACGAACATTGAATTGTGGTTCTTCCATAATAAGGGGTGTTTTCATTCAATTATTTAATGTATGGTGAAGCTAGAATACAGCATTTTAATCATGTTTCTAGATGTTTTTTTCTTGTTTTGTTTAAAAACTAATTCTATGAACATTATATTCTAGAAAATGTGCATTGTTTTGCTTTGATTACACTTATTTTTTGATTACACTGAAATTGTATGTTGAACTCAAATTGTGAGCAGCGTATTGTTACATCCCTAATTATTCTTATTTGTTATTTTCTTTGAAAATACCAACTGATTCATTTAACAATTTAATCAATAGGTATTTTGTGCATTGCATTAGAACTGAGAATTCACCAAAACTGTGCTGCACTCTGGTTTTCCAGGGCTGGGATTCATGACTACTGTTTTAAAACAGCATATTTTGAATGCAAAGCTTTACAAATAGCTTCCTTTTAAGACTTACTCTGGATATGATCCCATTTGTCACCCTGTACAGCTTTGCTCACAATATCCATCCAGTCCAACAGCTGCTTGCTCTGTTTCTCCAACTCTGTAGCAAAGCCCATGTATAGAGCAAAAACATCCCTCAAATCCTTTTTCAGAGCCTGGAATTAAACTTACAGTTTGATGATGCAAATGACAGATCGGTCACATGCAAGCTTTGGCAAACAACTTGGCCTGGCTCTGGGCTTTGTTTTGTGGTCTTACCTGCACCTGAGAGAGGAGTTTAGCCAGGGGAGCATACGGGTTCTTTTTCACATTTTCCTGCTGTTTACAGGGCCTCTTTGCCAGAATCACATCCTCCTCTTGATCTCTTCGAAGTTTTGCCATACACTTATAAAGTTTAGGAAATGAAAAGGTCATCTTTAATATCTGTTTAGCGCCAAGGGCTCACACCAAATTGTGCATGAAACTTTACGCTGCAGCAGAATCAGTCTGGAGTTTGAATAATATCCTATGGAACAATGCAAAACAGTGACTGGGACCAGAGTCCCAACTCTCCAAGATCTGTTCAACTAACCATGGGTTAATCTCTCAAGACAATTATTCACAACTTTGTGCTCTGCACCACATGCCCTTTACAGCACTGCTCATTTTCCTTTTATTTGACAAAACAATACATTTTTAAAATGCAATCCTGATTGATCAGCATTCTAGCATCCAAAACACCATGAATGTAGGTCTTGGGAAACTAATCCACAGTCACAAGCCATGTGACAGTTTGCTCATCATAATTTAGCTGGTTATCACATTTTTGCTGAAATGCAGAACCATTAACACTTCAAATAAATTGTTGTTTTTTTCCCATATACACTGCTGCTTCTTTTAAATCCTTAAGTCCTCTCTTACCTCAGCAAGTCTCATATGCAGGAGTGCGTTCTCCGTCTCCAACTCCAAAATCCATTCTTCCTTACTCTAACAAAAATAGTTATATGTAAAATTGTTACGTTTGAAAGGTAGCAAGCAAGTAAAGATTTATTCAGTACAGTACATGCAAGTGCTGTCTGTGGGTATGATGTTCAGGTTCTAAAAGGCACTCACCCGGAGTTTTTGCTCTAGAAGGTGCACCTGATGGGCAAAAATTTGATCTCTGTTAATAAAATGTGACATTTTGTCAGCCTGAGAGAAAGGTAGTGCAGACTGTAGTTAACTCTGATTTTCAGACAGCACACAGTAGGTTAATCGGATTAAACCGCCTCCTCGTCTGTCTCAATTAACCAAGCTTATTAGCCTATTATAACACAGTGTATTTGCAGTCTTGGTGGCTTTGCTGCCACAATATCTTTAGGACTTCAAGGGAAGCTCAGCTTAGAAACGTAATGGCCAAATATGTACAGTTGTGTTACCATTTCATTGACTACCAAGGTTTAGGAGTACGTTTATCTCAAAGGCAAGTTCATTCAGAATCAGCCACCTTTCATAAATCCACTGACTCCAACTTCCACTGACTGTTAACTTCTCATACATTCCTGTAGCACCAATACCATAGATTTCAAGAAATTGTTTTCTTATATGGTCTATGGTTAATGCATTTGCCCATAGAAGCTTGGGCGTCCATTCACTTCTATGGAACTGCATGGAACATTTTTTAATTGCCTCAAAATGAAATGAGCATTGGATAAATACCATGCTTTTAGTGTCTCTGGGGGTGAATAGAGCTGAGAGCTTGTTTTATCTTGCCTTTATGCTAAGCTTCCACATTATGATTGGAAGACCAGTCGAAAGGCTAAATTCCGTTTGTCCATTGACAGCCATTTTGATAAACTGCCACTTAATCATTGGGAGTCCCACTGCGAATTCTGCATTTCACATTCTGCATCCCATTTCTTGGTATGGCCGAGGTGATTTTACTTGATTATTTCCATTGTTCATTTTTTACACTGTATATAAAACACACTTATAATATTTCTGTCCTTGTTTCAGTTTAACATCCTTTCAACATTTCCGTTTTTGAGTTTATAATTGTTTCGTTAGTTCGTTGTTGGACAGTACAATGCCTCAGCTGTACAAACTGTTATCGTTAGTGGCAACAATTGGATCTACCTATCTGAAGGATTTTCTCTGGTTTAAAATGGCTTAAGTCTTTCACCCCCAACACCATGAGCCAATGCCGTCTAAGCAGCCTAGCTGTGCTGACTGCTGACCATTGAGCACTCACTGGTCAAGTTCCTGGAAAATACACCTACTTGGTTCGATAACATCACTGACCTTTTTTCTTGGAAAGGAATGGAGGGGAGAATTTATAAATAAACTGACAAATGTTATGATGTAAGCTGACAATGACCTTCAATTCTCTGAAACACCAGCAGCCGCCAATGTGGCTTTGATATATTTAGTCCTTTAATTTAGAACTGAAGAATGCTTTTTGTTTAATTATTTAAAATGAATACCTTAGACCAAGGCCTACAGACAATGTCCTGGTGCTGTTGATTTGGCCCCATCTAGTGTCCATTTCTTGTTAGTTGCA
Organism: Parotocinclus spilosoma; assembly: GCA_033117975.1. Taxonomy (NCBI): domain Eukaryota; kingdom Metazoa; phylum Chordata; class Actinopteri; order Siluriformes; family Loricariidae; genus Parotocinclus; species Parotocinclus spilosoma. Next base: position 11,372 of record JAVSBV010012793.1, read on the forward strand.
GTGTACAACAGTTGTGTTGTTATGCATCTAGTGAATGGGTAAAGATATCGTCATGGTTGGGCTCAGGGATAAAACTATAGAAAGCACGAGAAGGATACAACTCATTTAATAGGTTTTTAACTCCCCCAGAGTACAATTTAGATAATAAGGTTCTGCTAAGAAAGTGCCACTGTGTCTTGCTGGTACTACTAGTGATATGGGGGATAGGTTTTATGGTCAAATATGGCCTAGATTGAACACACTGAACTAAAATCCAGACCCAGCACACTTCCCAAAATACACCATACTGTGAAGCAAGGTGGTGGATGCTGTGAGATTGTTTCTTTTTAGTGAGGACTGGCAATTGGTCAGAATTGATGGGGAGAATCAGTGCTGCCAAGTGTACCCAATTTCCTGAGGAAAACATGTAACCTGATGCTAGACCAGGGAAGATGAGCAGGTGGTTCACCATCCAGAATGACATCAACCCTAATCACACTGCCCTCCCAAAGCAGCTTACAGATAGAAAGGTGAACGCCATTGAGCCTTGAATGGCCAAGTCACAGCACTGTCCTAAAGCCAATATGTGGATGGGCTCAAAGTGAGCAATTAATTACAGCTCACCATAATATTTAACTTAACTAAAACAATTCTTTAAGGATGAATGTCAGGATGTTCTTTAAGGATGGAAAATATACCCCAAATCTAGCTAGGCAAATCAGGCTGAGACGCAGAGAAACTAATTTAAAGCAAAAGGTGGCACTATGAAGCGTTAAATCAGGGATTTTCAAACCCTGTTATTTTAGTTATTCATTATTTTACATTTTTTAACTGTTGCTTTGTTACTTGGGTATTATATGGCTATAAATGTGTATATAAAGCAGGAAAAACATTTTCATGGAATTTTATTTCATGTTTCATGTTTTATTTCACAGTTCAAGAATAAAAGGCTTTTAAAGATGGATGATGATGTGCTTGAGGCACTATAGATCAGTGGCGGACGCTGGTCTTTCAAGGAGGGGAAGCTCAATTTCGGCCTACATCATAAAAAGTGTCGGTTTATTTATACGTAAATTCTACCCTCCGTTCCTTTTCAAGAAAATGATCTGTGA
>JAVSBV010012803.1:0-12462 GCA_033117975.1 Parotocinclus spilosoma
CTGAGGCTGAAACCCTTTTTGATTGACAGCGAAATGAGCGAATCAGCGATCTTTTGGTGTAAACATCCGTGGGAGCAAATTAAATTTTTAAAATTTTCATTCTGTTCTGAGTTAAGAGGACACTAGTCAAGTCCCTGGAAAAAACGCATTGTTGGTACGACAGGGTCACAGATCTTTTTCCTGAAAAGGAACGGAGGGTAGAATTTACGTATAAATAAAAATCGAGATTGAGCTTCCCCTCCTTGAAAGACCAGCATCCGCCACTGATGGATATATATATATATATATATATATATATATACAGCTCACAAAATAAAAAAAATAAACTGACAACAAGAAAAGATGGTGCTTAGTTACCAGTATAATCTCATTTTTAATAAGTTTGATTGAATGTACTCTCAGCCCCTAACCATCCACTGAATCCTTTTCAGAAAAGCTATTCATCCAACCACATATAATCAAGACTACAAGCACTGATGGAAAAGCAAGCCTCAGACAGGTGCACTTTTCAGAGTTACCCAGGGCCTCTAATTGATGACTTTACCAATATCAAAGGGTGGACTAATAACAGCTCAGGGCACTCTACTGAGACTGAGGGAGCCTGGGGGTGGTATTGGTCAAGGAAGGGTCTGAGGGTCAGGGCCAGGGGTGGGAACACACCCACAGCCTCTGCTGGCCCACTGAATCAAGCTGTGTGTGTGTGCACCGCTGTGGGCTCATGAATGGCACAGCTGCACAAGGCCAAATAGGAGATCTCTTTGTATCCTGAAGAGAAAAAAAACCTGTGACCAATTATCTTCCCCAAAGCAATTCTCAAACACTTTTTAGGAAATAGGGGAGATCTACATGGTTAAGGAAGGATGAAAAGATGGGATGTGTTTTTTTCATCCCAAGTATTCCTTTGAGTCTTAATGGAAGGCTTCTATTGAACATGCCAGGCAAGTTAATGTTGAGGTACCACAGTTTGGATGACCCTGCTAAACAGGAGAACAATAAATAACAATGATGTGCATGGCAGGGTTTTAATGAGAAAGCCACAAGACCAAAACTGAATGTTTTGGCTTAAATGAGAAGTGTTGTGTCTGGAGAAAGGAAAATACTGCATTACATAAGAACCATATCCCTCTCTGAAACATGGTGGTTGTGGTATTATTTATTGGGTCTTTTTTGGTGCATCCAGGCTTGCTTCCCATCAGTGATCAAGCAATTCATTCTGAATTCTACCAGCAAATTTTAAAGGAAAATGTCAGGACATCTGTCGCTGAACTGAAGCCCAGGAGAATGTGGGTCAGGTTGCAACCATAAGGACACCAGTTGTTTGGTTAACGATGAATAAGGTTAATGTTTTTGAATGGCCAAATTTAAACCTGACCATAGTCCCACAGAAATGGAAAAACAGTCGTGCAACATGTGAAGAAATCCACCAACATTTAAGAGCTGAGGCTATTTTGGACAGAATGGACTACAATTTCTCCATGCTGATATGCTGGAAATGTTTGATGGCAGTTATTGCTGAACAAGGGATCAAACCAGCTAATGAAAGGCAGAGTTTGCATACTTAAAGTGACGTAATATTTGATCATTCTCTTTTATTAAAGAATAAAATACAATATTTGTTTTGCATTAGTTTAAATAGGTTTTATTTATACAATTTTAGACCCTGTGTAAAAATCTGATGATGTTTTAGATCATACTTGTGCACAAGCGTTTAATCACCACTGTATATAGAATTCATAAAGAAATTGGTCCCACTGAAGATCTGAGGCTGCAATAAATTCTGGTCAGGTAAAGAAGCATTGAGATGAGGCAGCTGGACAAAACAACATGTTTTCTCCCATGTGCTAAGCATTAAGTGTTAATTGCAGTTGAAAGCTTGGGGTTCCTCCCAGCCTCGTTAAGTCTATTTTGTCTACTGAAATCTTTCGGTAGTGACAAGCTATATTGGCATTATGATCTCTAATAATAAAAGCGCTCAAGTGCCAACATTAATATGTTCTACTAAAAATGGCATCCAGTCATGACTTGCTCCTTTTATGAAGCAATGAATTACATTCTACATGCAGCTGGAATTAAATCCATTAGAAATAAAGCATCACACAGAAAAAGAACAGTGGCTTGACTGGTATTCATTTTAACATGCCACATTTCCTTTTAACCCTTTGTTTTCATGAGCGTGTCTCCGATTTGGTGATCCACAGCCGCTGTTTTGAAGAATGTTCCGGAGGATAAGGTATGTTTTGCGTCACCTCTGACCTTGTGGGGGTTGGGCGTATTATTGGATAGGTATAGAATGACGGAGCTGCTGGTGACCCCGTTTTGACCTTCGCATTTCAGTCTTACATGGTGGCCAATAGTGATGGCTCTGCTTGAGCTTCACCTGTCAAAGCAAAACTCTTGCTCAAAGAGCTTCAGTTTTGTTGGAGGAAACCAAAACAAAAAAGGGGAAAGAAAAACAAAGTGCATAAATTGGCCTCTCGGTGGCATGCAGATGCTTTCTGAATGCATGTCTGGCCAAGACAGGTAGGTAAGTGCTTCCAAAAAAATGTGGGGAAAATTTACTGCAGTTCCATATGCAATTTGTAGTTAATTTCTCCCACCTCTCAAAATGTATTTATTTTTTTACATGATATTTGCAGTTTCTATCATTTAATAATGGTCACCAGATTTCCTGAAACCTGACACCCACCAGGGCTGAATAGGAGAGCTGTTTGGCGTTGCAGAGGTGTTGCTCATCTTTCACTGAGTTCTGACTTGCCTTTGAAACGGGGGCTGCCACACACACATGGACAGTTGAAAGATGACTCAGAGTCTGTCAGCATGGATCAAGCCTTCTCTCACCTCGTTTGTTCCTGTTGCTCTGCTTGTCTTGAGGATTCTTCTAGTCTAGCTGAACGATTTGAATGAATAATAACCTAAACTTAGAAACTGAAGACAGTTCTGAAAGGTTTATTGTGCGAAACAGCCAGAATAGGTTGAAAAAGCAACAGCAACCATGGTGGTGTGAGTGAAAATATGTACTCTGACATCAACACCGAAGGTGGCAGGAACAATTGTAACAGCAAAGCAAATAAAGAAACTTGATAAGGATTTGGTGAAATTAATCTAAATCATAAATCGCTGCAATTTTTGGTTATGGCCGTTCAGAACATTGAGCTATTTACATTTACATTTACATTTACAGCATTTAGCAGAAGCCCTTATCCAGAGCGACTTACAACTGGTACAATCCTACAATTCAAGCAATGGTAGGTTAAGGGTCTTGCTTAGGGATCCAACTGTGGCAGCTTGACAGAGGTGGGATTTGAACCCAGGACCATCAGGTCCAGAGTCCAGTACCTTAACCGAGAGCTAAATGAATGATTTAATATGTTTGTTAATTATTCGTTTAATTAGTGTTGTAAATATATAGATAGGCACAGTGTTAGATCAGTCTAGAGTGACAAATTGACCAAATGCATGTCTTTGGAATGTGAGAGGAAACCAGAGAACCCAGAGTAAACCCACACATACCCAGGAAGGACCTATTTAGTACAATGCAGACTATAATATACAGTAACTTTGTGGCATACACAACATAAATTGCAGTATTATGAACTATAGTCCATCTGCTTCCCTTCCTGCATTCTTTGTTTTTTACTCTGTAATCTAATGGTCAGGAAGACCACAGGACCGGCACTGATCAGGTACCATTTGGGTGATGGATCATTCTCATCACTGCAGTGGCACTGATTTAGTGGTGTTGTGTTAAAGTGTTTTGTACCAATGGGTCAGACACAACAGTGCTGCTGGAGTTTTGAAACACTGTAGTAATTTACTGTGTGCGCTATTCTCTAGTCTAACACGTTTACCTTATTGATCCACCTTTTAGATGTAAAATCAGAGGCAGTAAATCATCTGTTGTTGCACATGACGTGTTAGTCATCCTCTGATCCTTCATCAGTTCTCACAGAATGCTAGTGGCGGGACATATTTGGTTAGTTGACTGTTTTCAGTTGACTGTTTTAAAAACCCCAGCAGCACTGCTGTATATGATCCACTCATACCAGCACAACACATTACTATTTCTAGTATCTGTGCTTCTCCTCCAGTGGTTCTGGGACCAACAAAGTGTGTAGAGACACAGATTAACTACAACCTGCAAATGTAAGTGCATGTGTATAGTAAATGGGACTCATAAAATGGACATGGTAATGGCTGGTCTACAACTATTTTGGTCAGCGTCTTTTAAAAAAATATATGTTTTTAATAGATTTATTTATTGTTGCTCTCAGTATCAATGACCATTTCAGCAACACACACAAGGTAACATCTGTACACAATGTTACATCAAGACTAGTCTAGACAGATATATGTACACTTCAGTGGATTGGGTTCCTGGTGTAAATTTCCAGCTGATTTTACTTATCGGTATTAAAAAAATCTTTAAGGGCTTGAGGTGATGAACAAGTTCAGACAAGCAAATGTGATGAAGGTATTTCATGAAGGTATTTCACACGAGTTACAAAACTTATTTGGCTGATTATTATTTTAATTCCTGCAGCAAAGGACCTTTTGATATGTACTGGTGCTTAGTTAATATTAGGTTAGGTGTCTATTCTGATTTACTTGTCACTTATTTACTCTTGAAACCTGATCTTTTGTGTCATGTAAATGCAGAAAGATCTAGAATTCTAAAGTATTTTGTATCACATGGTAGTTAAGGCTCGCAAATTGTACCTGGAGAGTTGTAAGTTCAACTCCTGATTTAGTGAAGCTGCCACAGATATATAGATTTGTATTGATATTTATATTTAAAAAAAAAATAGGGAAATTGTAGAATGGGCAAGGAGAGGAGCCCTCAAGTAAGACCCTTAACCCTGAACTACTCAGCTCAAGACTGATTGAATTTGTGAACTTTTCTTTTCCACAAACACAGCAATTGGCATCTGAATAATTAGACAACTTGCCAGGACACTTTAGAACAGTGAACAGTGAGCTCTCTAAAGGCTTTTACTATATTTCTTGCGATGCATAATACAGACAGTGTATCGTTTTTCCACTTTGTCGATCTGAATGCGCTTTGTTTAGGTGTGGTTTAGAGTTGGAAGAACGTCCAGGTCTTCTTGCCTTATAAGCAGTGTAAAAGGAGGTGTGTAAGAAGGCTACCTGTTGCCTGAAACAGTTGTGCTATTATGTACATCTCCCCAGGGAGCCAGCAGGCTTGTTCCGCTACCGCTAAAAGGCTTGGTCACAGAGCCAAAGGCACATCTGGCCCATTTGAAGGATGCAGATACTGCTTGAAGGCTTTTCTTACAAAATGCTCTGTCTGCTCAGATGGAAACTGCAGTATCTCAACAAGCACAAAGACGACTGCTTTGTGTCTGCTCATGAAGCATTCCAGCAGGAAAAAACTATTTGACATGTGCAGTGATGGAGTTCATGTTTGTAATCTTCAACCAAGGCCTTATTAAATGGCTATATAACAATAAACAGACTATTATTAATCCCTCTGCCCACCCACTGCTTCCCTGTTAAGGGCAGGCATATACCATACATGGCCAAATGTTGGCCAAATGGACATGAGACACCTGAGGATTACATTGGATGGAAGATATTTATTGTACTGGGGTTCTTGATGCAAAGCCATCGGAGGGATCAAAGATCATGGGTGTTCATCTTAAACTTGTGCCCTTGACCTTTGTGTACTGAGATTTTTTTACTTGTTTGATGATATTATACACTGTAGATGGAAAAAATATGAGGCACATTGTCAACAAATGCCTGAGAAATTGATTGAAATGTTTAAAGTCAATCTGGAGATCCTGTGGCCATCTTTGCTCATCAAAAACAGCCTTTGCGGGATAACATTTCCTGTTTGAAAGCACATCATTATTTAGTTTGTTTGTTTAATCAATTACTAGCTCACTTTTTGCAATGTGCTGTAGGCCTATAATGCACAACTGGATGGTTATTAATAAACACAATGAAGCTGACAAAACAAAACAAAGACACCTTATGGGTAGTTGTCCTGATATTTTCCTTTAGAATTTGCTGAAATAATTCAGAATTCAGATTAGTACGAAAACCTGTTGATTTGTAACATTTTAGAGCATGTTTATGCAGAGTCATAGGGCATTCTGAAGGGTTCACAAACTTTCAAACACTGCTGTATTTGAAGAAAGGAGAGACTGGAAAGACAGAAGGAGTTTCATTTTACTCTGGAAATTCATTGCGTTAAAACTTTAGCCTTTTTACTGCTGTTTGGACGCAGTTGGTAGTGTGTGTGTGTGTGTGTGTGGAATGTCTGTTGGCAGCACTGTTGTTCTGCATTGGCCTGCTTCTGCCCATCCAAATGTTAATTCTTAAAGATGGCACTGGGCCAGTTCTGACAGGCATCCTTGTCTCTATTCATCCGTCCATCCATCCATGCAGGCGTCCATCTGCTGAAAATAAACACTGTTCTGATGGTGGTTAAAAACACCAACAAATGATGTACTATATAATAAGATGAGAGTATGTAAGCAGATAAAGACGTTTTCTCTCCATGTCTTTCCTTTGTGTCTTTCACCTTTCTTTTGTGAAGACCTGAGATGAAAACTGTAGAACACAGAGGGCCTCGCTGTTGGCCATGCTCCAGCTTTCACATCTGTTCAACTGCTGTGCTTTCTCGCTCTCATATTTTCATAGTTGCTGAGCTGTTAGCTCTGGATTTGCAGCACACCAACCCCCTTCCCACACACACACACTATCAACAAGTCCTATTCATAACTCCACGACGCTTGTGGCATATATTTAAAATTACATCGCTAAGCGTTCGGGTCTAGCGGTTACTAGGTAAAGTACAAAAACATTGGGACCATTTGTTTACTTCTTGATACCACCTTCCTACCCTGCACATGCGGTCAAAGTCCTGAATCTACTGTGGAACTGATGGAGTTCATCCAAATGGATAAACAGCATGTAAACACAAAAAGCAGTTCAGCCTGCAGTCTGGGACTGTGTTAACATACTTGCTTTGATTACATTTTTACAATTGTGTTTCATCATGTCCTCCAAATACCTCCATGGTTTTATATGGTCAGAACAATAAAAACCTTTCACAAGTGCAACTTTAATATGTGGCACTACAGCTGGTTTGGTTAAGACAGTGATGAATTTGATTCACACTGGCTTTTACTTTATTCCACTAGAGATCACTTCAAATTGCCAACCCCATTGGAATTGGCCAGAGCCTCTTCTTGGGGGATGGGGTTGTCGTATGGCAGCAATTAAACACGGAGTAACCGAGAAACAGCAAAAGTTCTACAAAAACTGTCACTTTGCATGTAAGACAAGCAATCACTGGGATGATGGATTATTCTCTATGAAGACTTTGAGGGATGAAACATGGATCTACTTTACTGTATGTGCTCCAGAACTACTTACTGAAAGACACTTGAGTTTTCCTCTTTTGACTCAACCCATTTTTAAAAGTATGTATCAGGAGATTTGAGATTGTGAATTAAAACCATAATCTGTCTTTTTTTCAAAGGCATACACACTCACACAATCATACACACACACTAGGGGCACAGAAAACATACCAGTTAACCCAATCTGGGAGGAAACCAGAGTACCCAGCGAAAGCCCACACAGACACAAGGAGGCAAGTAGACTCACTCCATACAGAATGGATACAGACCACTCCATGTGGGATCAAACCTAGGATCTTCTCGCCGTAAGGTGACAGTGCTACCCTACTGAAGCCATCAAACATTGTAACCCACTTTTTCCTGGTAAGGGGTTGCAGGGCTTTGGGACCTATAGCTAAAGAGCAGGGCCATAAGATATCGGGGATGATCCCCGTCCAGTAATTCCAGCCTCAGACAACTGATCATGTCTGAATTTATGGAATAAAGCCCAACCCGTCTGGAAGGTACTGCCAGCAATCATTTGATCAGCATAAATAATCGAATATCTTTAAGTAGCTTAGCATCTTTGCTTTTTCCATTTGCAGCATTCAGCAGATACATTATCCAGAGACACTCATAACTGCATAGAGCAGTTTAAGGTTAAGGGACTTAATCAACACTGGCAGCTTAACCGAGCCAGGTTTTGAACTCTCAAACTTTTGATTCATAGTCCAAAGTCTTAGAAGAGTGTGCTCATACTTGTAGTTCAGTTCACTTGGTTCAGATAAAAGCAGAACATTATAAATTGTTGCATTTTAGTCGTGGTTCACTTAGCGTTCACAGTCACATTGGTAACGTTGAATTTCTAAACAAAAGTTTATGAATAAGGTTACATATTGAGAGCTTTTATGATGTTTTGCGATCAAACCTGCCATACAATGTTATGTATTGAATTAAACACATTTTCTTAATATGTGCTTGTATTTTAGGCAGCTGAAACCTCACAAAGAACATTATGGCCAACATTACCTCCTATAATAAAAAGAAGCAGGTACCCTTGAGTATTTTGATTGATCTTTGATCCTTTTAACAAAGTACAGTTTTTTAACATAACCAGAATCTAATTTGTTTGATAACTGTTGACTCCAGTTATATGCTGTATTAAATTACAGGTTGCTTCTGGTAATTTCACTCCCTGTTTTGGGTTAGTTTACTCATCTTTGGTCCATGCTGCATCCACAATCAAACCATCAATTGGAAGCTTGTTTGGTGCTCAAAGTGCAGCGTTCACACTTGTTCAAATGAACAACCCTTCAGGATCAGGTTTGAACAAAACATGTAAACACACCATTAACCATTGAGTTACAAATACCCCACTTATTCTTAAATAATATTGAGTTAAGTTAGTCTTTTATTATTGTATGAAGGGCACACTGAGGCCACAACACAACCTGGATACTAACGACCTACCTAGCGGGGGTGGACACCTGTTACCTGAAAGCTAAATTACACAGAGGTGGTAAGTAACAAAATATTTGTAGGTATCTGTACTTGGATTATATCTCTAACTTAATGCTGTGTTAATATTTTACTTTTACATTTTCAAAACAGGCCTGTTACTTTTTATTAATTTATCTAGCTATCTTATTTTATTTTCACAATTCTTATAATTATCCATAATATGATGAATGATAATCATGACGGGTCGCAACTGGCAGGAGGTTTCAAGCGCCAAAAATGACACAATCACAGTGGTTGTGCTCGTCTTTTTAGGATCTCTACATACATTTATTTAATACATCAACAATATGAGAGAACACAGAGATATAGTTTTATAGGATGCTTTAATAACAGTAACCTCAGATATTCCATGTATGTGATGAGGTAGTTTTTAAAGTTGTGCATAAGCATTTGTAATTAAGTGGTGTAGTTGAGTGTTGAGATGAACAGCGCTAGAAAATTGGTGAAGCTGCAGTTTGACTGAAATGCAGTAACAGTGTTTCGAGAATAACTATTGTTTGAGTTAAATATCATGATTTATTGTATTACTGAACAGTGTCTAGCTATCAGCAGCATTTATAAAAATAGCCCAAGTACAGTATTTTGACTCCTCATGAACATTTTTATATTCTGTTTTCACTGTGGTTAATTACAGATGATAATACCAGCTGTTTGAATTTTGCAGAATATTCGTGTTGTAATATAAACCTTTACATACACTCACTAAAAGAGAAAAATTTAGAAGTCAGAAGTTAGAAGTTAGAAAGGCTTTCTGAGAAATACTTTCTCTTCTACAGTAAGCATATACCTTTATATTTCTACTTAAGCAATCTAATAAGCCATACTTGAACTTTTACTTGAGTAATAGATTAGCAGTACTTTTACTTAAGTACAAAAACTTGTGTACTTTTGCCAACTGAGATTACAAATGACCAAATGAGAATGACCTCAATCGAAATTTAAATTACAGAAGAAATACAATGATTTTATTATTAATGTACATTATATATGCACACTATTTTCACTATCATTGACGGCTTTGTTGACTTCTTTCTACTTGAATGAGAGGAGAAGAGCAAAAAAACAAACAAACAAACAAAAAATGAAACACAAATATATCCCAAGCCATTAGCCGTGCCTAATCAGGAACTGTTTAACTAAGCACATCTCTCTCATACCCTTGTGTCTCTCCACCCCATCCCCATCCCCCTAGGGCTGGTGCCAGCACTGCACTGTGTTTGAACCTGCCCTGAATGGCAACAGTGGATCAGTCGAATGCTCCACACTGTGCCGAGAGGCGGGAGAGCACTGCAGCCTGAACTGTTGACCTCCTTCACACACTCTGCGTCTGTTGTAGGCTCTGGGAGGTGCAGGATAGGTCACAGCAAGCTGTGATGGGGACAACGAGGAGCACCGAGAGGAGGGAGGTGGGAGGCTGTAAGCAAGGTCCGGCGTGGCCAGAAAGTGGTGCGACGCAGGGTCTGGGAGTACTCACTCCCAATTATGGTAACAATCATAGATATGCCAAGGAATGACTGACTGATTACTGCAGTTTGCAGACTTGAATATCTTAAATTGGTGCAGTTTTGTCTGTAGCAGAAAAACACGTAGGGTGGCTTTCTGGACGCAACTGTTTTAACATCTGCATTTCTTAAAGACACCATTCTACATGGGCCTCATTTGAAGTCAAAGTCAGACATTGCATTCAGAAAAGCCTTTGTATTCATATATCTTTTAGCACAATGCAACATTTGCAACAAATGTTCTTACTAGTTCAACCGTTTACTAAATACACTGATCACAAAATTAGAGGATATTTCAATATGAATACTAAGAGAATCCCACAAGAACTGCTGGACTAGTCTGATCCTGTCCATGCCCCATCACTGTCAGTGTGTTTTGGCACTCTTGTGTGCCCATACACCCTACTGAACAGTCAAATGTGGGGCACTCTCGTCCATTTCGACATGCTTCTGTTTGCATAATCAAACTGTTATATGTCAGCTTTTAGCACACTATACATGCTCCATTTGCACTTCAAATCACTTTATTAGCTTCACTGAGAAAGGTGAATGAGCAGTTTTTTGGAATAAATGTTGGGACCGAATGGGGAAAAACACAGTGAACCTTATTTATTTAGAATAGGATTGTGAATATAGGAATACTTTATTCATCCAGCCACAATACATTATTCCCACAATACCACAATATATTTCCACTGTGTCAAGGTCCATCCCAGATACCTCCAGGCCCGGAGAAGTCAATATTATTAATTATATATTATTAACATAAGAATTCGTTTTTGCACAGTAATGCTTTAAGTGGCATTTGTGAATGTACCTCTGTATTGTTGCGCTTGATAAAGGTTTGCTGTGCTAATCCCATGTGACTATTCTTGATGCAGAGGGATCAGAGATCACGTCTTCAGTTCAGGCTTGTGCTCTTGCCCTTTTACGGACCGAAATTCCTCCAGATTCCTTGAATCATTTAATAACATTATGCAGAGTTTTTACATTGTTTGAACATTTCAACATTTTTCTCATGCATTTGTTCACAAATTTCGGATCCTCTTTCCATCTTTGCTCCCCCAAGAATCAGCCTTTCATGAATACTGCCCGATCATAATTACAATCATGTGTTTACCTCAACGTTTTTAGACTGTGGAATAAGGTTCATCGGACGATGTTCATCAGTTCATCTGGCTTCCAGATTGGGTCAATACTGGTATTGTGAACTGGACAAACAGCTTCAGGTCTTGATCTGGCTGTGCTGTGCTTTCTGATCAACTATACAAATGAAAGGGTCAACCTCAGTCAGTTTGTTTTACTGTTTACTATTAGTATTTCCAAATGATTAAATCTCGTGGTAAAACATACTGTACATGCCGGTTCTCATTTATGTCGAAAAAGGAATATGAAAAACGGCTTTGTGCAAGTCAGGGAGGTCGCATGCATAAATGCATGAACACAGTGGGTCAAAGGCCACAAAAACAAGATGTGAATAAAGATAGGAGATTGGTGAAATCCTGTGCAAGTGTGTTTCGCTCTGTCATCTTCGTCTGCTCTGAGACTCTTTCAAAGCAATCATTCCCAGATGGAGACTCAGATGTAATCACTTCCACAGAGGCCGTTCTCTCTGTCTGTGTGAGGTGACATTTTATACACCATCAAAACAGGACAATTTTACCACCAAGGGTTGAGTGAGAAAACAAAAACAGGTGGGTCTAGAGCAATTTTGTGTAATAATGAAGGATGAATAATGCTATATAACTGTTTACTGGTGTGAAGATTACTGGGCTGTTGTAGGTTTATTGGAGATGCATACTGATGCGCTCTGGAGAGATTCTTCCCTCCTGTCACATAACACTCATTTTTATCCAGTCAGGATGTCAGCTACATAACACACATACAGAAATATCTACAGTCGATTCCGGTTAATCGGACCACATCGGGACGCGATGGTTTTGGTCCTAATAACCGGCTGGTCCGATTAAATGAATGTTACAAGACGGGACGTGCTATGTAACATATTAAATGTTTATTAAACCTTTATTGTGTGATTTACATGTATAGTGAACGTACAAACAAGAACT
>JAVSBV010012813.1:0-12461 GCA_033117975.1 Parotocinclus spilosoma
AGAGAGAGAGAGAGAGAGAGAGAGAGAGAGAGAGAGAAAGAGATTTAAAATCAAATATAAAAGTGCATTCTCTGGGAAATATCTTGACCTATGTGTACTGTATATACATGCAATATGTCTATTTCTTTTCTTGAGCCTTTTCAATGTTATTACAGTATTTCCCACAACCAAATTCTATGTTGCAAAAGATTAAAAGGTCAAATACTCATGTTTGAGATGTTATTACAAGACAATGGTTCCCAAAGTGGAGTGCTCAGAGCTGCTGCAAAGGAAGCTCAACAAGTCAATAAATTATGTTATACAGTATAAAACGATTATACAGTACTGTGTAAGTCACTGTGTCACCACTAGATTTGTGTTTGCACACAGAATGAAATTGCTGCTCTAACATATACATTTATTTCATTTAGCAGACTTATTCAGAGCGACTTACAATTAATACAGTCTTACGATCCAAGCAATTGTGGGCTAAGGGCCTTTCTTAGGGGCCCAACTGTTGCAGAGTTGGGATTTGAACCCTGGACCTTCTGAGCCATAGTCCAGTAACTTAACCACTAAGCCACCGCAGTACTGTAACATTTAGCAATGTCAATGTAAGTTAGAAAAACATACAAGGAAAGGTTTAGGGTGCATATATCTATAAATACGTGTATGTAAATAAGTGTAACCTAAATAATTGGATTTCAACTAAGGTAGTATTGAACTTAAATCATTAGGAAACTGCTGTGCCTTACATTTTGTAATTAAGACCAGAGATTCATCGCACTAAAATGCAACAGTTCCTCATCATCGGCATGTATCATCACTGGTCTCATGAACAAATGCGTGAGTGGCCGAGCCATGTTTAAAGCTTCATACACAAACTGAATTCTGAATTAGCAGTATGAAAGCACTGTGCTGTTCATGTGGGGCTCGAAAATATTGGTATCTATTAACAGAGGGCACTGCAGAAAAAATGTAGGAACCTTTCATGTAAAGTAATATTGCAAATATGCAGTATTACATTACAGAAACTTTTAGTCACAGTCTTGAAGGGTGTCTGTTTGGAACAGGAAGAACTGAAATGAAGACTGAAATTCCTGAAGTTGAAGTGCTTTTGCTCCATTACGATAAAGAACCCCAACACACATAAGCCCTGACACTGATAAGACTTAAGCCATTGCTGGATTTAATTGGTTTTGTGCTGCTTTGCCATCTCCCCTATTTGAGGAAAAAACATGATAAAGCCACATATTGTGTATGTCAGACTGATATATAATAGGCTGGCCTTGCTAGCCATTTATGTTGCGCTTGTGCGAAATGAGAAAGTCGGAAAAAAAGAATGTTGATGGCTGTTGTGATTGTGGACAGACAGCGTGTTTTTTCGAGGCCATAAAACATTGAGAGTGCAAAATGAGTGAGAGTCAGATTTATTTCCAGGGTATAACTCAAAAACCGCTACACCTAAAATTAATAGTGCTTTTAAAATAGCCGTCAAGTCTCCTGCTGTTATATAACATCTGGTGAAAAAATGTGGCTTCAAGGGGCAGCTATTTTGTAAAATTCTAAGAGAATTAATCACAAAAGAGCTATGGCATTCAGTAATTTGCTCAAATGGGAAGTGAACTGTATGAGTATCATTGATGCAAATGCTTTATGCTTAATGTCTTACAATTATAATATGTCATTCAGATAACCGCATACATTTGATTGCACTCATTGTTTTACCCTAAAAAGCTTGGCATAGCCATATAGGTGGTTCAACACAGAACTTTATTATTTTTGTAGCAATTCAGAGATTCATTCATTTATTTCATGATGTACTTTTAATAACAAAAGCACGTAGGACCTGTTATACAAAGTGCCAGGCATGTTGTCAAGTGGTGTTTGTGTTTACTGAATCTGCTGTCACACAGTGATGAGCAAAGACATATAAGGATGTTCATATAAATATATCCCCTATACTTTATGAATAAAAAATCTACAAGGTGGAACAATAAGTCTGTCTAACAGAATACACAGTGAGGAACACCGTGTATAAAAACTCCAGCAGCACTGCAGTGTCGCATCCACTCATACAAGAACAACACACACTAACACACCGCCACATCAGTGTCACTGCAGTGCTGAGAATGATCCACCACCCAAATAGTACCTGATTTCTGCTGGTTTTGACCATTAAGGAACAGAGTAAAGGAGATGGACAAAGTATTTCGAGAAACAGATGGACTGCGGTCTGTAATTGGAGAAATACTCAGTGTGCTTCTATAGAAATGGGCAATGTATGTAGAAATGTACCCAATAATTGTCTGGTAAACGCATATGGACTGTAAAATATATTGAATAGTGAATATTAGATTATCAGCGACACGATCTATAAGTACAGGTCTCTTACATGGTTACAAAAATGGTCATCACTAATACAAAACTAAAGAGTTCATTTTCAAAGTGCTTGTTATTAAAACGTTATTAAAACTGTCAGATTGTAAGCATATTTTAAAGCAGCTTATCACCAAGATCACCATTTTAACCTGAATATTATTTTATATTAGTGTTTCACAATGGAATCAGAACAGAGTTTGCTAAACATGTATACACAGCCTGACAATTTATCTCTTAATGAAGTTGTCATAGTATATAGTTAATTTTCTATCCACAAACTAATAACTTATATACGGTGTTTTGTCGTTGATTATTTTAATGGCTAACTCACAAAAGGACAACAGTTAAAAAGAAAATACACACACACACACACACACACACACACACACAAACACATATATACGCACAGTTTTACGTTGAACCAGCCCCTCCCAAGCCTCCCTTATCATATGGTCCATGCTAACACAGAGACGGAGCGGCTGAAGCCAGAGACAGTAAACGCCAGAATGGAATCCCATCCTGTGATTTATCCAGTGGACCTTGACAACTTTCCTGCAGACTTCTAGTGAGCACTATCAATAAATTAAGCTGGTGTCAGCATAAATAAGCAATAACAGCTGCCCCTTAAAACCTCCTCTGAAGGCCCAAATGTAAGTAGAATTCACTGGCCTTGTACTGACCAGAGCAGACAAACACAAATGTCAGGGCCACATGAGATTAGTTAGCACCTTGTTTCTACTACTTCAGGAAGATCAGATAAAGACATTAAACAATTTAATGGACTCTCTTTTAGAAACGCTTTAGAAATCAATTTTAAGCACGTTTTCCATTAGCACTAAACAATACTGGGCCACACTCAGGAAAAGCGACTTAAGTGAAACAACTACACCGCTCACAAAAATGATGGGATATTTCATCCTCTTTTTCTTTTTTTTCTTTTTTGTGAGCAGTATATATACACAGGTATGCGCCGGTATGTTTAATGACCACATTACAGTCTGTGAAAATCGAAATGGTCGCCGACCAGGAATGACCACAGTCACACAGTTTTTTTTATGCTGTGATGTAAATATAAATGGTATATTCACAAGGAAACTGCATGCAAACAGTTTGTCAATGTCAGAGATACAAGACATGATGAAAACAACAGTGGGATATTACCATCTACACAGCATTCAAAGCCTAAATTCTTATATATTTCACACCCTCCAAGAAATGCACAAGAGTGTGGTTATTAAGTTACATGCACGATCACACAGACTGTAAAACCAAAATATAAACACACAAAATGGAATCTAAACAATACCGTGGCTGCCACTTTAAAAATACATATCTTTAAACACTTTTAAAAGTTTAAAGTGTTTACGCAGGGTAAAAACCTTTCCATTTCAAGTCTTGTGCTTGTGTCCATTTGCAACAGATGTTTTCTATCGATGTAGTCAATGCACAGTACTAAATATTTATGAAAATTAATCAATGTGTTTAATATAAGCTGTGCTGTTATATATACAGTATATATTAGTCCTATACAAGTCCTCGGGTTACAATAGATTCAACTTATGATGGATTTGTCTGAGCGTATCCCCATCATAAATCAGAGACTACCTATAGTTGAAAGGTTTGTTCCAAATGCTTAATTCTCACAATCAATATTATGTTACTCTTAACTTGCCTAAATAACAACAGCAGATAACAACAGCTTGTCCTCTTGTTATGAATTATTGCTTCATTTAGTTATCGTAAAAAGGTTCAACAAACCCCAAAGACACCAGGAGCCAGTTAGTATAACAGGAAGAAAAGCATAAACACTTATACTGTGTAGACTGTGACTCTATTTAGTTATCCATTTATAGATAAGATTTAGAAGTTATGTTTGCCCAGACTTGCCCTAAGCAGCTGCATCATGTCCATTATGTGGCAGCCTGTTCAGACTATGGAACGTACCAACACGCAAAGTCTCCAGAGTGGCACTCCTGGAGAATGAGATTGCTTAATTATGTCAATGCTAAACTCTTCAAAAGAAGTTCTCGCCTTTAAGCCAGGAAAAAAAATACAGATGAAGGAAAATGTGACCTAATATAACACAAATACAAACGGGCAGAAGCAATAGTGCATCAGTAAAATAGACGGAAGGATGGATGGATGGATGGATGGATGGATGGATGGATGGATGGATGGGCAGGCAGGCGGACGGGCGGGCAGGCAGGCGGACAGACAGACAGACAGAGACAGACAGACAGATTGATAGCCAGACAGGCAGAGACAGACAGACAGTTAGATTGACAGACAGACAGACAGACATGAAGTCAGATAGATAGACAGACAGATTAATAGACAGACAGACAGATAAATAGGAGTCGTAAGCCACCATTAGGTAAGGTAACATATATGCTTTCAGAACATTTGTCCATACATAGACTACAGAAATGCTGTAATCATTGCATTAATGCATTAATCACTGAAAAAAACCCGCCTTTAACTAAGGTAAATGTAGTCTGAGAAACAATCCATTATCAAGAAATTATTACTATTAATAAGACCCCATGTGCCACAATTATGCTCAGCGCTAGAAATTCCTAGTAACAAAATGTAACTAAGGTTTTCTTTTATTTTGTATTAAGTTGATCGCTGTCTCTAGAAACTTTCAAGCAGTAATCCGTGACGTCCTGCTTCACTGGGTTTTATAAGAGGATGTCATAGTCTCATTTTTCATAATCATTGTTCAACATGAGAAAGAACACAATTCAAATAAGAGAAGAGAAGAGTGTCTTGAGCTTTAGAAGGCATGGAATAGCTTTGAAAAAGCTGCTTGCCTGAAAATGCATATATCTAAAGTTACAGTAAGAGTAATAGTTACAAAGTACACTGGATGGGGATCAAAGTTTATTTTGTCCCATATAAACTGAGGAGGGTGTTAAGAGAGGCAAAAAAAAAGAAATCTGACACCACATCCATGCCTACAAATTATTTGTAAGCTTTGACAGGAAAAAGGTCAGAAGTACCTCACGTTTGGTAAATGTTACT
The DNA here is from genome assembly GCA_033117975.1 of Parotocinclus spilosoma. Classification (NCBI taxonomy): domain Eukaryota; kingdom Metazoa; phylum Chordata; class Actinopteri; order Siluriformes; family Loricariidae; genus Parotocinclus; species Parotocinclus spilosoma. The sequence continues at coordinate 5,386 of JAVSBV010012813.1, forward strand.
GGGACTTTGACTGGAATAGTGTTGTGTGGTCAGATGAATAAAAAAATGTAGCTTTTTTGGCAACAAAGACTGCCATTACTACTAAGAAAATAACCGGGTGCCTGCTGTTAAGTCAGCTGCAGTACTAGACCGGCTAGGCCATTTGACTTAGGGGGAGTACCTATGTTGGAGGGGCTAATTACTTTCGGGTATTTAGAGGATTAATTAATACCCGTGCTGTGGGTATTTAGAGAATTAATTAATTAAGGATATTAAGCTAAATCTGTCTGCCACTGACAAGACACTAAAAGGTCATCATCATCATCATCATCTAAACAGAACACTGATCCAAAAAACATATGTCCAGATTAACCCATTAATGGTTTACTGAACACAAAATTAAGATGCCATGGCCGTCCCAGATCTAAACCCAATTGGAAACCAGTGGTGTGAGCTACAGAGGAGAGTGCACAAGAGAGGACCTAGGACTCTGGACGATCAGGAGAGATTCTGAGGAATGATCTTAAATTCCTCTGCTCTGTATTCTCCAAACTTACAAGATGTTTCAACAGAAAATGATGTGCAAAGACAGACTGTATCAATTATTAAATGCAGGGGTGCTAATGACTGTGGTACATGTGGGTTTAATGGCTTAGAATGGCTTAGGATGTTGTGGGAGAATGGTATTAATGGTATCCTTGCGAAGATTGGACTTGGAAAGACCATACAGTGCATTGCTCATATTGCAATGATGATTGAGAAGAAGGTTATGGGGCCATTCCTGGTGCAAGCTCCCTTATCCACTCTGCCTAACTGGATCAGTGAGTTTAAACGCTTTACTCCAGAGGTGTCTGTGATGCTTACCATGGCTCACAGAAGGAACGAATGGACCTTGCTAAGAAGATTCGTAAACCACAGGGATCTTGAGGAATGTTGAAGGCATCTGGATTTCTTGTATCTTGAAGGTGGCAAGGTGACAACCTTGTTAAATTAGTGGAACTTTCATCAGCTTCTAAAACTGAAATGTCTTCAAGAACCAGTAAGTCCATTCACCTTCAACTCAGCAGTCAAGTCTATTATAAAATGAATGACTGAGATCTTACATAGAGATACATGTTGTTTTATTAACAATGTTTTCGTCAAATATTATTTTGAGATAATGGCTATGTGACCATGTGACGTGAAATTGAACTAAAATATATAGGCGTTGGATGCTTGGATAGGTGAACGAGTGGGGGTCACACCAGCTTTTCACACTGTCATAAAACAATGCAAAAAACCCAGTTAATGTGAACATATGAACCTTTGATCTGTACAGCACATATCTGTGGAAGTAAATTATGAACAAACAACTAGAATATTTCTGAGGGCTTCATAATAAATATTTGTTAATGATCCGGCTGGAAAAGCATTTCCATAGAATTTGGACTCTACAGTCTACAGTAAGATGCTAACTGCTGTATATCTGCTGTACCTCACACCAGCTTCACCATAACAACGAACATCAGACAGTAAGCTCTATTACAGTTCCATTTTAAAGTTAAAGAATGATTTGATTATACAGATCATCTAAAACCCTTAACAGTGTATTAAATCTGTGAGAAACTGCAAAAGGACCTTAAGATCGAAAATGCTAGTGTGTGCAGTTTTGGGATTAAAGTCCTCACTATGTGATCATAACAACTAAAAACTGATCCGGTTCAGGTGATTTCTCCAACAGGTCATCAGAGAGGATCACCGCATAGTATATTCGGCATAGGTTTTACCCCATATATCGTGCTGACTTAACCCTTTCTATTTATCCGGGCATAGGTCCGGCACTAGGAATGCAATGTGGTTCTCAGTAAATGCACCATTCAACCATTACAACACAATCCCCATCTGGGATTGAACTCAAACCCTCTGACATTGCATTTTCAATGCAACGGCTCTACCCTCAGACACCAATAGCACCAAAATCAACTTAAATTACAGCATATTATTATTATTCCCTTTAAATATATCAGCTAGTCACTCTCTGACAAGATGTACCAACTTATGAGTTATATTTTCAGCATCATTAGTAACGTTAGTACACATAAGTAAAACTAATTATGCATTACTGTCATGAATTTTAGCCCAAGTATTGGTTTGAAATCATTAACGCATCTGCTTGGCCATGAGAGTCCTCTGTAGTTCTAGGCTAGTGGCTTTCAGTTTTATGATTGCTGTAACTTGCAACAAATGAAAGATGGATAAATCTGCAGCTGTTGTTTAAAATGACATGTTTCACTAATAATCGCTTCCAGATGGCTCTCTAGATACAAGCAATGTTTAAAAAAGTTGTTTGCACTGCAGAGAACTGAGGTATCACTTACAAACAAACAACACTGTCAGCGACAAAGGCAACATCAGTACGGCCTCAAAATGTACTTATTGTTTTTATGGTCATTGTTTAAATGTAAAGGAAATGGACACATTTATTTTATTTAGTGTGTTACGTTCATGTCTAAATGTACCAGGTTTCGTGCTGTGCTGCAGCAAAACGTGTTCTGATCAAAATAACCCTATAAGATTATTTAATATGGGCAGCTCGTTGGCTCGGTGGGTAGCACCGCTGCCTCACAACAAGAAGGTCCCGGGTTCAATCCCAGGGTGGAGGGGCCTGGGTCCTTTCTGTGTTAAGTCTGCACGTCTGTGTGGGTTTACTTCGGTTTCCTCCCACAGTCTGTTAAGTTAGGTTAATTGGTGTCTCTAAAGTGGCCCTTAGTGTGTGACTGTGTGTGTGTGTGTGTGTGTGCCCTACGATGGACTGGTGCCCCGTCTAGGGTTGTTCCTGTCCTTTCTACAAGAGGCCCGCGACCCCGTGTGGATTAAGCAGAAGATAATGAAATGATGGATTATTTAACTACTTTATATGCAAATCTACTTCATTAGTGTCAAATTGTTTCAAAGCCAAGTGATTATTAATTGTAATTTGTAATTTTAAAAAAAATTGTAATTGTAGTGATTGTAATAGTAATTGTAACAAAACAGAAGTAAAGAAATATTTTATCTTACTTCTTACTGAAGTTCAAATTTGATTTACTGTACTACTACTGCTACTATTACCAATGATAATAATAATAATAATAATAATAATAATAATAATAATAATAATAATAATGATGATGATATTTTACACTCATTGTTCTCGTTTAGAAAAGCAGGTGGATCTTCATTTTCTAAAGTGTATTTCGGAGCTGCCAGAGTCTGAGAAAAAAAAACATAACTGTCAATGGCAAAGAGTCAGAACAAAGTTAAATCTTCAAAAAAGGAGGACTTGGCAACTGTATGAGGTTAGGCTTGCACACACATGCATACTCTGAAAACCAACTGAAATCAGGTATACATGCAATGAGTAATACAAACTGAAGTGGAATCCATCTTTTTTTTATCAGATTTCATAATCTGATCTCTAGATCGGAGTATGCTGTATCCATGACCACTTAATACTTAGATAACTGCAGAAATCTGATTCCACTGAAGTTCACCTCCAGTAGTCTCTCCTGTGTTTCCAGTACAAGGCCACGGCTATTCAGGACACCCAAGTCCACTATTTGAAGTCCATAATTACAAAGCACTGGATTAGTGGGAGTGAGGTTTCATTAATTATGTCATTCTGATCTGATTAACTCCCTTGCCATTCAATTTAATTAATATTATCACCCCCTATCTCTTTGTCCTTTCTGTAACAGTGCTAGCGTATAGAGCAGTAAAAGGGACTTAAAGGGCATCCTGCTGTTTTATATCCCACAAAATATAAGGATTTAATCCACATTTATTTTGGGGTTTAACTGAAAAAGTGTGCGTGTGTGCATGCGTAGTGGTAAATATTTAACCAACTTGTAACAAGCTTTTCCAGAATAGTAATGAGACTGTCGAAGCATGCTTTGAGGACCATTGTCTGCCCCTTGTCTCTGCAGGCCAAGAAAGGAAGGGCGGAGTTCCTCTCTCCAGGGACAATCTGTGAAAGTAATTGTCTGTTCTGTCACTCCAGATTTTGATGGACAGGGAGGCTGCACATAAAGACTTGTTACGCATCGGCACTCTCTCATTCAGCCATGTTCATGCCTGACTCATCACTTCTGCTTCTTTTCTAGATGCATGCAGTCATGGCTGACCTAACTGAAACAGCCCTCCTTCTGCCCCAATCTCATGCTACCTACTAGCCACTATTCAGTTTGAGTTTAGGGGTAAAAAGCTTCATATATGTTTACCATAAAGGGATTTTTAACAATATGCAATATTCAGTTTACATTAGCAACGTCATATTGTTTTATTTTTTCCCCAACTGACTTTGGCAGCTAATTTCGGACGTGCTGTGTGTCCTGGCCACACATGCCCCTAATGAGAGCATATGGAATTCGGCAAGTTCTAACCCTAGTTCAATATCCACCACCTTGAGTGACAACTGAAACAGTCCCACTGACGGCGGCATACGATAACAAGATGGGTTGGTACAGTGAAACAGCAGGTAGTGTTGCTGCCTTAGAGCTCTACAGGGTTCCAGGTTCGATCTGGACCTCTGCTCACTGGCTGTATGGTATTTGGTATGTTCTCAGTAAGAGGCTTAGCGTTCAGCCCAGTGAGAACATGACAGAGCAGGCTGCAGGCGACCCAATCAGTAAAAGCAACGGATTGTAAAGCCTAAAAAAAACACTACTGCTGAGTTTAGATTTGAGCTCCAGCTGTCAAACCGGAGTCGAAGATCCCAGAATGTGGTTTGTTGCTTTTTTCATAGACAGGAAAAGACAGCAGGGTCCTTCTGTTCCCTGCTGTTAAGCAACATAACAGGTGGTGCGTCTTCATAACAACAAGCCAGAGACAGTTTTAGTAGGAAACAAGCACGTACTGTATATTGCTATTGGTTAAAAAAAGAGACCCTGCACAAAAAATAAATAAATAAACGTATTACAATAACATGCACCTAGACGTTTTATGAACCATGCTTTTCCTCACTACCAGGTAATATGGAGTCGACAAGGGCTCATTCACATCTGTACAGACCCATGCATTAATAATATACTAATGATTCGGTTGATGAAATTGTCTATAATGAAAAAACAAATCTTGTGCGTTATTTTTTTTTCTCAATGATTGTACATTCGTAGATCATTTCCTCCATATAGAATATATTATCACCTTCCAATTCACTTTTGAATTATGCCTGGTTGCTTAAACACAGATTCTCTCTTTTTTAAATTTATGAAAATATTTACATAGCTTCAAAAGCTTTATGATGTAAGTACCTAGAATAAATCAAAAGCTCAATACTCCCAAGGAAAAAATATCTCCGATATTTGAACTTGTAGGTTGAAACCATGTGACTTTCCAGTGCCCTTTAAGCTTGGGGAAAAAAAAACATACCTCTACAGCAATATTTCAGCGAGATGTATAATCAGCCTTATTAAAGGGTATGACATTTCAATGAGTTAATGAGATGAAATCTGAATGTAACCATCATAATCTAGCCGGATCATCTGGCTCACATCCTTAATGATTTTCTAAAACAACGCTAATATGCTATTGTAATGAAAAGACATCAGGCCATACCACTACAACAAAAGAATTGTATTAGAATGCTTTTTTTTTTTCATGAGAAACGGGATCAGTGGTTCATTTGCCTCAATGCAGTCTCCTAATACTCATGTTTGAGGACCAACTAGCCCCCCTCCCCACCACCCTACACACACAGATCCAGGAACCCTGCCCATACTAAATAGGCAGTGACTTTTCTTGGCAGCCTGACAGAGTTGGCATGGCAGGGGTGAAGTGACATGCATTTAGCAGATTTATTAGATATATCCAGAAGCACACGATTCCCATGGACCTAAGAAACAGAATGTGTCCGGCATGCTGGTATTATTATTTTTTAAAAAGTACATATTTAGAGTAATTTGTTTAGTCGTGCACTAATATATTTCTTTGCCATTAAAAATACTTGGGTCATTATTGGTACTTTTGGATTAATGTGGTGCAGACTCTCATTGCCAACATAACAGCAATTGGGACCATAATTATATAAACTCACTGGTCACTTTACTCTGTTCTCTAATGACCAGGACCCTCTACTAATCAGGTACTATTCGGGTGATGGATCATTCTCAGCACTGCAGTGACACTGATGTGGTGGTGGTTGTGTGTTAGTGGTGCTGTGCTGGTTAGATTGGATCAGATACAGCAGTGCTGCTGGAGTTTTTAAAACACTGTATTTACTCACTGTGCACTCTGTTAGACACATTGTAGATATAAATTCAGATGCACAGTTTGTCCATTTACGTTAGTCATCCACTCATTCTTCGTCAGTGCTCCCAAAATGCTGGTGGCTGGACATTTTTGGTTGGTGAACTATTTTCGGTCCAGCGGTGACACTAAGTGACACTTTAAAAACTCCACTAGCACTGCAGTCTCTGATCCACTCATACCACCACAACACACTAACACAACACCATCAAATCAGTGTCACCGCAATGCTGAGAATGATCCACCAACCAAATAAAGCCAAATCTGTGATTACTCTGTTCCCTAATGGTCAGGACAATGGTGACAACCACAGTGACCACAGTTTGTAATTGCAGAACTACAAAGCGGTTCTATATCGTAAGTGGAACTCATAAAACGGACAGAGTGTAGAAACAAGGATGTATACCTAATAAAGTGGCTGTTGAGTGCACATGAGAATTTGGTGTGGACAATTTCTGTTACAATTTATCTAATATGAATGTCTAGTTTAATATGGCTGGTGCTAATGACGCATGCCTAAGACCACAGGCAATCACACGGGGTCTAAAACCCACAGTGAAATGTTTAATCACAGGAACATCAATGCTTCTTTGCAGAGGCAGCCAGGTTCTCATTAAAAATCTCCTGGTACTTCACTGACTCCATAATGCTAACAAAACACTATCACTGATCACTGGTGAAGAATACTAATTTGAAATATTATTTAATAAGGTAACATTAAGGATGTAGACTTTCTACATAGGGCAAATCTGTGTGTGTGTGTGTGTGTGTGTGTGTCCTAATACTTTTGGTTGTGTGTGTGTGTGTGTGTGTCCTAATACTTTTGGTTGTGT
>JAVSBV010012833.1:0-12461 GCA_033117975.1 Parotocinclus spilosoma
TCTCTGGCATTACTACCCGAAAACTCCAGATTTTCTCCCCAGCCCTCTACTGCCACCTACAGTTTTTGCCTAACATTTCCATTTACAACAAAAACGAAGACACAAGTCGCCACTTAGTCACAGCAAAAGCGCGTCAAATAAAACTGAATAAGTTCTTCAAGCATCAACTGTCATGCCCGTCAAGCGTCAATCCCGATGTTGTCCTATTAACTGGAATCCACTGTATTTCTTTTATCCTGGAAGAAATCCATACCCAGTCGGGCAGTGAACTGGCATCCCATCCAAGGCACACTTTTGCTGCACTCTGTGATAAGGGAATTGTGCCAGAGCTCTGACCAGGAGATAAAGTAAGTTGTGAAAACTTCAAAAGTTATATATTGCGATCAGAAATGATCTAATTGTCTGATGATCTAAATTTTTTAATTATCGGAATCACTATTAAATGAATTGTGGCTGTGACTATCATAAACTGTACACCAGAGGTCGCTATGTCTCTAGCTTTGTCAGTATGTCATCAGAACGCGGTCTCATTGCAGATGTCTTTTCTCAGTCAGAAGGCGCCATATGCAGTGGATCTTGATACAATTGACAAGTCAAGAACTATTGATTTGTGTATCAAATGTGGGGATCAGATACTAATGATATATCAAACTCAGGACAGATGGAGCAATGCAGCAAAAGGCAAGCACAAGAATATTGTGCTGCAGAGCATATTATTAAACGAGCACAGTTCATAACCAAAATACAGATCTGGACAAGGATTTAACAAATATGTTAGAAGGTCAAATTAGTGTTGCGTATAAATGTCACAGAGGTGGTTGTGTTTATTGATACAGCAATTTCAAAATTTTCCAGTTTATATTTAACATCTTTGTAATGTTTTTTTCCTCAGTTTTTATGGACTAAGTATTGTAAACCTTTTTTTATTCCTTAATGGGCAAGTGTCCAATTATTAATGTAAAATTCTCTTAACCAAAGACAAGCACAGGAACATGGAACAACATATTTGTAGTCAATGAAATGTGAACATAACTGTACATATTTGATTATTTAATTTGTGTCATTTTTGTGGAAGCTTGAGCTTCCCTTGCAGTGTTAGAGAAATTGCTACTGCCAAGCACAGACCAAACCAAAAGCCATCAACTCCAGATTAGCAATCAAGGCAAACAATCCATAGGTCAAGGAACATATTAAAAAAAAAAACAGGCAAAGGTCAGTAACATTAAACAATAGAATAAGTAAAATAAACATGCATGGGCAATGTGACTCTGCAAGGACTGCACTGAGATAAACGGTTTAAATTTCCTGGTGAGAATGAATGAATGAATGATAGAATGAGTAACCGCTGTGTATGGATCAGTATCAGGTTACCTGACAATGATTTAGGACATGAAAGTCTTTAATAGAAAGACATGAAGTGAGGGTGAGGTACAATATTGTGCAAAACTCATAGGCCATACACAATTAAAGAGGAGCATATATAATTATTTCTTAGTCTCTTTATTAGAATAGGGTAAAAAAGCTAAGCAATGATTAAGCTCACAAAGATTACAATAAAGATCAATGGAAAAGTGTATTATGGAGTACATTTTTGGGTCCAGTTATTGACAAGATACATACAGCATATTCATAACTACATGCTAAAACAACAAATCTAATGTTGGCCTAAGACTTTTGCACATTACTGAAGTGTGCCTAAATAAGAAGTGACCAATCAAGGGACCAAGTACGTCCTCAGATGTATCGTATGGGCTTTCAAAAAGCTTAACTCCATCACATCTACTCATTTACAGTTAAGGCATTAGAGGACGAGTGTTCTCAAGGGATGAAATTATCTGGGAGCCCTGGACACATCGAAATGGAATTATTCCAGTCTAGGAGAATGAAAGACTTCTGTGGTATTTCAGCCCAGGACAGATAACGGTTCCAGCCCACTTGGCCTGTTCGAGAAGATGATAAACAGTAATTTATCCAGTTCCTGGACAGAGCACTTATACTGTCTGTTAGACTAAGAATGATAGCCAGAAGGGAGGTTCTCCATAAATGTCCTCCAGATAACAGAAGTGAACTGGGACCTGCAGTCAGAACTAATGTCCCCAGGGATTCTGAAGTGGTAAAAAAGTGATAAAAGAGTGTCTAAGCTGATTCAAACTGAGAAGGTAGAGGTGCAGACTTCATCACCTTGAAGAAATGTTCCACTACGGTCAAAATCATATCATCCGAAGCAGGTTTGGATGGTATAGCAGGTCAATCATAAAATTCACTGTCTTGTGTGACCAAGAGGGAGGAAGAATATTTGTGAGATAAATGTGGCTAGGTTCCTCGGTCCCCAGAGTGCCCAGAACAAAGGAATGTAAGCACACATGGACGGATTTACTCATGAAAGGCCAGTGGTATACATTTTTCCCTGCAGGCTACTGAGGACAAAGAAAGCAAAAAAGCATACCTGAAGGAAGCCCATGATACATAGGGACAAACTCCACACAGTCAGTGATCAAAACTTGAAACAGGTTCTGCGGAGCTGTGAAGTTACAATGCTAATCATTTTGATAGACATTTGTTAACATTGTGTTTCAGGGGAAGTTACATGTTTCTTCATACTTCTTATTGTTTGGATTTAAACATAGTTTACTAACACCGTTCCACTTTTATCCCAAATCCCTTCTGCTGACCATTCAGCTACAGCACTTCTGTCTGTGCTTTGAAATAAGGCCTCTAGAGTAAACAACATTGACTAGTCTAGCTCAGTATGTGGGAATACTTCAGGGCAGGCAGCAGTTTCATCTGAAAGCCAAGAAAGCTGTGAATCTCTCACATCAACACTTGACAACAGTGTCAGCGCTGATGACAAATCTGAGATTCTGTCTAATCTGAGCTCACTTTAGTCGCCTGAGGTGGTTAATTATAAGATGTTAATGTCCGTGATGCGTCATGACATATCTAAATCTAGAGCACAGCCATGTGTTTGTCAGGCTGAACAGTCCTACAGGACCACAACCCAGATATGTCTTTGTGGGATGATTTCTTTTCAAGTGATTCTCTTTTTATTCCAGTGCTATCTGCAACTTTTTGTAAAGTAAAATTCCAGAATTCTATGAGAGCTGTAGATAAAGTCTCTAACACATAGTTGTGTATTAGTTACTCTTGCACACCCATTGGCTGTATTCTGCACTGCTTTGTGCTATATGCAGTTGCTGAAAACATTTGATCACTCATTTGCACAATCTGTCAGACAATTTCCTTAATTCAAGGGTACCACCACAGAAACAACACTGAAATGTAAGTATGAACTTGAGATACAAATACGTGTATCCAAATTCAATTAACCTTTTAATACTGGTTGTGAATGAACCTTAGTGTACTGTAAGGTAGGGTTCCATAATAAATTTGCAAATATAATGACAGAGACTCTGTATTAGAATACATAATAGACTATGTATTTAGTCACAATTATATTGGGGATGTTAATCAGTTTCAGCTGCTTTGATGTTAATGAAACATCATGTTAACACAAGGGGAACTTGCATGGCAACACTGAGACAACCCCAAAGCAGCAATAGTTTGATGGGTGGAGGCAACTGACATTTGGTCCCTCTTTATCTGTTCTGTATGAATTTTCACTAGTTTAGCAGTTGGCTGGGTTTAACATCACTACTAGTGTAGAGGTTGCACAGGTAGTCCAACACAATGCGTGCCATTGCCAGAAGTTTGCTGTGTCTCCAAGCAGCAGGGTGACTGGGCAAGATGGAAGCAAGTGGTGGAGCACAAATTCTCATGAGCCCAGCCTTGAAAATCCTAAAGCCAGTTAATAAAATTTGTGATACCTTGGCAAGGGACGCTACCACTGGCAATAAGATCAAGTCCTGAATTAGCTGCAGTGGGATAAGCCACAGCTACTGCACAGCATAAAGAATGGTGCTATATTTGATCTATTGTGAATCTTTTATAAAAGATCCCTCTGTCATTTATTACAAAACATTATGAAAAAAGAGAATGGATAGTCACATATTTAGTATGTATAGTTATGTAGTACAATGACGACGAAGCTGATAGATCATAGGTTTACCCTAATCCTACGCATGTACAGCATTTCTAATGGAAATGTGAGATTTTTAAGTAAAGCACAAAGTCTCTTTGAAGAATGACTGTATCTTTGCCGCTCTGGTGCTGCTGTCTGAACTTAGGTCAGCCTTCTGCAACCTCTGTGGCTCCCTGCTGAGGGCCAGATTCATCATTAGCATTACTGACATTCTGGGGCAAGTTTTAAAAAAGCATAAGCGGATTAACTGTCATATCTATTACTTTACATGCATTCCTGTCACATGTGAATAGAAGTGATAATGAAGTCACCTTTAAGAATATCTAATTATGCCAATGAAGCTGAAGTTAAACACTTCTTAGCAGGTGTAATAAGGTTGGATGTTTTATGCAATACCCGCAGGCTTTCATCAAATAATAACTTCTCATTGCTATACGTCTTTATAGTTTTAGAAGACATTTGTGTGTGTCAGCATGGAACAAAATTATGTACCTTCAAAACTTTAGGCTGGTAGAAACACTGCTTCTTGTTCCCTTTAAAACAGGGAACACTATTCCAAATCTGGTTTATACATCAGTCTCCTCTTTCAGTACCATCTGTTTCTCACTCCTAAATGTTTTAAGTGAATCCTTCTACTGGGTAACTCCCAGGTGACTGTGTTTAAAATATCTGAGTTCTGTCTGTAGAACTTCCATAAAACTGAAGAGTGTTTACAGGTAATGATTAAGAGTGGGAATGCAAGTACACGAAGATAGACTGACATTTCTCAAAGGATGCTTCTATTTGACTGGCATTTGATGAGGTACTTTATATCACTCACCAATTTCCTCTCTAATGCCTCTAGTGTGAGCAATGCTTCATCAGTGAAAGTTTATACAGCTGTTACTTGAATTACTTCCTACTTTTAGTAAGGACGTTTCATGCTGTAAAATATCTGGCAGCTAAAGCACTAGGAAAAGTGCAGTCAAAATCAGGGGCTCTAGACATCTGCTGTAGTTCGGGGGGGGGGGATTTGTTTTGTTTGTGTTCAACCTTACTGTGAGAAACATTATTTCAGATCCCTCGGTTCCTGCTCTAGCAGCTCTGGGCCGTGTCAGCTTTCAACCCAATCCCTGTCTGTCTCACTCAGCAATCCTCTTGATGAGATATTTTAGGCTATTCCCTGAGGATCTGTTCAAAATATATTGAAATGGTCCATTTTTCCTTCTACAGTAACAACATGTGTGTTCCCAGAATTACCCTTTCCCCTCTGAAAGACTACCTACTTTAATCCACACAAATCTAGGTACAATGTCTTGCCCTTGCTATGAGGCACTTGTCTGTTTACAGTACTGTATATATGATCCTGGAGTGCTAGATGTGAGAGATCTATTTTGTCCTGTGCCATAACCTGCTTTGCAGTTACAAAAGCAAATTTAGGTCATAGAGTTATTTTCACTATGTATTTCTGTTTCTGACTTTCAGGATTCCCAAGCTTTGCAACACAAGAATGTTGTAATATATTTTTTTCTTCCCGGCTACCTCAAATTTAGTTCTGTTGTCCTCCTGCCTTTGTTGTGTGTTTGTGGTTAAAAAAACAATTGATGATGTTTGGCACATTGCTTCCTTGCCTCTGTCTATTAATAGTCCAGAGATGTCTGGACTCAAAGAGGTATTGCAGCCCCTAACTGACGATCATTCATGAGAGCTTGTGACCTGACATAACCTTGTAAACTTGAGGAAATGTATTTGATTTTGTACTTGTTTGTTACATAAATACCCCCAAACTGAACAGTAATAAAATAACACTAACTTGTCCACAACAGCCTCTGTTAAAAACATGTTGAAGCTGCTCCTAGGCATTGCTGAATGGCTTTATTATGGCTCCCTTTAGGTCATTTGATACTTTGTGATAAAACCACTTGATGTGTATATGAAAGCAAAGCCCAATTGCATGATCTTTTCTTTGCCAAATGCCCCCATTTAAAGTTGAATTTCACACATCAGACAGTAAGATATCCCATAATTACCCCTTATTTCAAAGAACGGAAGTCATCCAACAACCCATTTCCTATTCAGACTCGCATGATACATCTAGGGGATTTATTGCCCCTCCTTCCTTTGTACTGATATAGCTCCAGCTGCATGCTTTACTGCTGCTGTATTATTAATTCACAGACAATGTATCTGGCAGAATGGCTTAAGTATTCATCAAATGTTTTCTTTTGGATAAATTATTGGCTGCGACTTTCACGTACATTTTAGCGTCATGAGACAGTCTTTTTGCAGTTAATTGGTTGAGTTTAGGGAGGTTCATACAGGGAAGGCTCTATTTTTATTCAAGCAAGAGTATAATTTCCTTTCATAATATTGCTAATTTAGTTTTGTATAAGCCAATTATTACATTTCGGTCATAAAAGGTGCAACTGCACTATTGTAGAGCTACTGGGTTTTTGATATTTTAATTATACAGCCACCATTCAGACCCCTCCTTTTCTAATACCTGCTATAATGTTTTGGGTGTTTTAATTCCTCAAACCAGTGGCTCCCAAATCTTTTCTGTAGTGGCCCCCGTACACCCACTCCAACACACGTTGTTTTGCTTCCAAACTCCACTAAAATTAATTTTAAAAAATTAGAAACACTGTATTTCATACATAATTAAAGCTAATTTTTCTTTATTTTTTGCCTTGCTGTGGCAGACACCAGCAGTGTGTCCTTCACTGTTCATTTGTCTTTACTCCAGGTACTCCAGTTTCCTTCCATATTTCAAGGACTTGCTCTAAATTGTCCCCATTGATTGGTAGTAACCTTGGGTAGTAACCTTAATCTTATCATAAATAGCCTTTAATTTGGATGCAATAATAAATAAATATAGAACAAAGTTTGTTAAGCAGAATGTGCATCAAAAGTGGATCAAAGTGATACAGGTGCAAGATCCAAATTGACTTCATATTCTGGAGTTCCTCCCACCTTTTGAACTTTCCTGATTAAACACTGAAGCATGATCCTCATACTCTAACGCAATGTGGTTTTCATACTCTTCTAAAGAGCTACTGCTGCAGCAACTATAAAAATAGTCATCTTACAGATTATATTTTTCTACATAGTTTGATTTAATTGCTGTTCAATTCTTTGTTTAATTTATCATACTAATTCAGTACTTTGCTGTGGGATCTCTACTGTTACAAGTATATCAACAAAATAAATCTCAATAAAAGAATAGTTTTTTTTAGCTTAACTTAAACTCATACTAAACTCCATGTATTTAGCACTGAGTTATTCTAAGACAATGTCTCAATGTATAGCAAATCAATGCGTCAGTACTTAATTTTTAAATCATTGTGCACTGGTGTCCTCTAAGACTCGCAGCATGCACAGCAGGTCCAACATTCCAGATATATTTTTGGTTATCTTTTCAGGACTTAGGAATAAAAATATATGTTTTCATTTATCAAAAAACCTTCCAGACTATTGTCATTTCAAACTAACAATTAAAAAAAACACCTCTTAAGGCCAACATAAGAGCTATTTAACATGGTTACAGGCAAGCTTTTAATACATTCACATTAAACAATATTCTTAACCTTCCTGTTTGCGGTCTGACACTACAATACTGTGTTTTAAATATAATTACAAAGTTAAGATAAGGCAGCTCTTGCGGTAACGGTTTTGACCACATACTAATACAACTGGGAATAACCCACAGCATGTTTGTGTTAAAACAAAGCTCAATATAATCTGCTTTATGTTTAACTGACTGACAGTTTTGATTAACTTTTTCTGCATACCTTTAATTTAGATTTAATTGCTGCTAAGCACAGACCTCCCAGGAGGGCATGCACTTAATAGTTTAGCGGCTAATTATGAGTTTTGCAGAAATAATGTTTATTTACCTTAGTGGGCCAATTGTCATCTATGTTGTATATAGTATTTATATTTTGATGTAAACATGACATACTTCAAATATACATGTTTTAACTTTATGTACACAGTTTGCCTTACAATGTTCAGTTCCATGTTTTAATTCTTTGGAGAGCCACATTTTGCTTTAATAACAGCAGTTAGTCTGGTGATATGAATATGTCTGTACCAGCTTTGCACACCTAGATTGAGGAATATTTGCCCATTCATCCTTGCTGAATTTTTCAAGGTCAGTCAAAAGGTGTGCGTAGTATCCATTTAAACACTCCCACAACATAATGCTGAATCCACAATTCTTCATAGTAGGTTTGGTGTATTTTTGGTGAGGTCCGATTTTGATCTCAACTCTCAAGTGTGACACTTTTTAGAAGGGGCTCCATTGAAAGACATTAAACATGAAAGAAATATGTTTATATCCTTGTCCTAACGTTTGCCTTTCACAACTTATTTTTGTGAACTTTTAAATACACTTTACCTGCAATAGTGAATTTTTTGCATTAATGGAAGCCTCAAGGAAAAGACTGAACTATATTCTGAACTAATAACTTTCTCAGCAGATATAAGGTGGCTGCCATTTACCCTGCTGTGTGATTTGATTAACTTTGGGACACAGTGGCTCGGTGTGTAACACTGCTACTTCACAGCCAGAAGGTCCTGGGTTCAGTCCCCAGGTGGAGTGGTCTGGGTTGAGTCTGCATGTCCTCCCCATGTCTTTGTGTATTTCCTGTGGGTTTCCTTCCACAGTCTTAAGACATGCCTGTTAAGTAAACTGGTGTCTTTGAAGCATCCCTATTGTGTGTATGAGTGTGTGAGTTTATGTGCCCTACAATGGCAACCTGTCTAGCGTTGTTCCTGCCTTGTGGCCCATGCTGCTGGCTAGGCACTATTGTATGCCTATTGTGAGTCTCTATTGACAAATCTGTGTATTTTCAAATATCTGACTTTTGTCATCCAAGAATTGACAATTTTTGTTACAAAATCACAAATTCTCCAAATTGCTTCTTTCAGTGTCTTTAAGTATAATTAGAAAAACTAAAAGATTTCTGTGGCTTTGGCTAGTTAATTTTTTTTAATGTTTAGCAGTTCTACCTTATTGTTCATCCAAAAGGAAAGCTGCATCCTGGAAACAGAAGTTCTCATGAACCTAAGTTCAAATGCTGGCTCTCAGGTGTGGTTACAAAATTTTAACCCCATACTAGGCAACAAAAGATGAATTAATGCAGCAATGAAACTGTGGATGTTCTTGACTTAGTGACACTGCCAATAACACTAACACTACTGGCATGTGTAATATCAGATCTGGATCCCCAAAATCAGTGCAGTCAAAAGAAAAGATAATACTGTAATATGATTACACTCAAATGATTATAAATATAAGGTTTACACCCCAAATGTATTTATCATATTCCTCATTAAGTAATAAGGATGACACAGAACCACGACACAGGAACATTTTATTACTGTCTGACGATCCCATTCACTGCATACAGACAGTTACCCTGAAGGATCGTTGTCAATCAGCTAAGCGAACCAAACAATACCTGTGTGATTTAGATGTGTCCAAACTGAACCCCAATCCTGAGAGTTCTATGCTGCACTGATTATTTTGCTGCGGGCTGTACTCAAAGTTCAAATTAATATATTTACACTTTCCTGGAGGGGTGTGCTATTTCAAACTTGCCTCCATAAATTCTGACCTTTTGTGGACCATTATTGTATGACATCAGTGTATATACTGGTCTGATTAAAGCTGAAGTTACTCAAGTCTCTGAACATGCATTACTAAAATAAAATCGTGTTGTTTCCATGTCACAATCATCATAGCAAATTTACAAGTTTAATAGAATCACAAGCCCAAGGCAAAGGGACTAGAAAAGCAACACATATAAAATAATCAGAAAATGATACAATATATTGGATGGTTATCAGCAATGGTTTATGTGGCTTTGTCATAATGTTGGTGCAGTCAGTATACATATCCCTCCAGCTATTTCAGTATTTAAACTACTCACAAACATTAGGGGATATTTCAAAATAAAATATCCCATTATGAAATATCCCCTAATTTTTGTGAACAGTGTAGTATCGTGTTTTCAATGATAAATCAGTATGTGTAATGGTAGCTGAGGGGCAATATAGCTGCTAGATTTGAAAGGCAATTAATATTGCTGATTCCAAAAGGGCTAGAATGTAACACACATTTTAATTTGATGTATTAAGCAAGTCAACATTTTCATCTATTATGCAGAACAGACATAATGGCCTAGGGCTTTTTTTGTAAATCACACAATGAGCATTTGATAGCAGGAAAAGTGTGGCAAATAAACCCATAGCACTAGACAGTTTTCAGAGTCAAGGCCAAAGAAAAGAGGATGCATTTCCTTGACAGTTAAGAGAACCATTTTTATTAGTTCCTGTGTCAGTAGCAGCATTATATAGTCTTGCACAGACTTCATTTTGGGAATATGCTCACTTTTTCATTTTTCCTTAGCCTTAATAGACGTATTGAATTGAGTAATTTAGCAGACACTTCAGTTGTGTGTCTGCCTCAAGGACCCAACAGTAGTAGCTTGGGACTTGAGGTAGAACTCTGGACGTTGAAGTTTACAGTCTAGTACCACTTTACCACCACAGTCCCAGTCTCATGTACAGTAGCCTGTCTAATATACAGAGTAGTAGTAGTAGTAGTAATTTCATTTTTTTACTTTCAAAACTACACTGTTCACAAAAAATTGGGGGATATTTTATTTTGAAATATTTTGTGACCAGTATAATTTTCATCTTTGTCATTAATCAAAACCTATTGGTTTAACACATAATTATTATTACATTGTTTTGAATGCAATGTGATTATTATTACATTGTTTTGAGCTTGCACTCTAAGACTTTTATATCCAGGAAGGTGGTATCAAAACTCTACCTACTCTGCTGACAGCTTAAAAAAAACACTAGTGTGCAATAGAAGTTCAGAAATATGTCATATTTAAGATTTTGTTTTATTCCTGAAGAGGGTTATTTTCAATTAGACAATCACAAACACGTCATTTGGACATTATTGCAACATATTGCAACATTTGCAATTTTTTAAAGAATTGTTAATTTTTCTCTTGTCAAATTGGTGAAGGATAAATTTCACTTTAGAAAGCCAGTCATCTTCATCACAGTAGGATGTACTGTCTCTAAGAAAGGTGTGCAGAGACCTGTCCTCTGGGCAGAGACCATTATGCGAGAGTGTGAAGGATCAGCTTGTCATGAAATTCTTATTAGACATGGAAAAAGTGGGACAGCAGCTGGTGTTCTGAGACTGCTACAGTATGTGTTTATGAATCTACTAACAGATGGAGTGATCAAAGACACTTTTCAGCTTACACAGCAAGTGGTCATCTTATCCTTTATGTCACCACCTGAGTGATAAAGGAGCATCATTACTTGTGTTAGTACTTACATCAATATACACACAATAACCATTCCACATCACTTTTTCTCATTCCAATTATTGAAGCAGAGTCTGAGCTATGTCATTAAATTGATTTTAAAACCCTACATAGATACAGGTCTTATCAAGATATAATTAGTCATTATGCTCTGCCTGTAGCCAGTCTTCATTAGTTATTTCTTAGATCGGGCCAGATCTTCAAACTGCCAATTAGATATTTATAAATGTGTAAAGATAAGAAGAGGCCCAATTATTACAGAAATTGTTAGTATTCATCATATGTGTTCTTATTACTGACCAGTATAGTTACATTGAATATTCACTTACCTAAGACAAGATTAAATCACATTTTCTTGTTGCTATCCTAATTCAAAAGACAATTTCCCAAACACAGAAATCACAGACCCTGATATAAGAACTTCTATAACCTACATTATACATTCAGAGTTGACATTTGGTCTGTTTACATAACTCCATTGAACTTGTGGTTTACTCAAAAATAATGTGTGATATGATTGATACATTCTTTTGTAATAGGTTTGGGTCACAAAAAAAACATGAAAATATGAATTATGTTCTGTTGCAATAATATGTAATGTCACCACAGAAAAAGAGAGCTGTTTTTGCTTGGTTAATTCTTCTGGCAGATGCCGTTTTGGGTTTTGTCTCTATTCTCTCTTTTCCTAAACTTCCTTCTCACTCCATTCTATAAACGGTTCAATCATGGTGTCACTGTACAAGCCCAGTGGTGTCTTTTTAAAAAAGTATGTCCTGACTGCAGCATTTTTGTGGAAATGACCCCAAGGTATGATGACTCCCAAATGGACTCCTACTGTGTATATTAATGCAGTATGACATAATGGTGTCAAATATCTAAATAGCACACTATATGTTAAATGAAAATACGTTTAGGATTTGCTTTAGCTTTAATTTTAGCCAACTATTTACTAAGATTCTGGTGTTTGTGGTTTATATCTCATTTTTCATTATTATTTACTATTCTAAACAATTCAGAAACCCATAGAAACCCAAATTACTTCACTATTTCCGAGCCATTAGCTATATAGTGTACTAATATATATA
>JAVSBV010012853.1:0-12460 GCA_033117975.1 Parotocinclus spilosoma
AAATATATATTTTTTATTTATTTATTTTTATTTTAACCATTAGTGCTGAGGCGGATCCGAGAAATATATATTTTTTATTTATTTATTTATTTTTATTTTAACCATTGGTGCTGCGCCTGATCCGAGAAATATATATTTTTTATTTATTTATTTTTATTTTAACCATTGGTGCTGCGGCGGATCCGAGAAATATATATTTTTTATTTATTTATTTTTATTTTAACCATTAGTGCTGAGGCGGATCCGAGAAATATATATTTTTTAGTTTATTTTTATTTTTTTTGTATTCTTCAAATATGATCGTCGGCGGATCCACGAAACAAGCAATAAAAAAAAAGTCTGGCCTAATAAAAGAGACGTGCTCCTCGGCGCCCCCTAGTTGAGCTTTAAGGAAGTCCAGTCACACACAGAATGGGAATGAATCACAGGATGCTTTAGAACGAAGAAGGGAAGTTGTGTAACGTGACGCTATTTCAGGTTCTCCACCGAACCCCTGAGCCAAACCAAACCTCTGCTCTGGAAATAATTCTTTGAGTGTTTCATTAACATGTTTTCTCACCGGCGCTGCACGATGGTCCAAAAAACAAACAAGCTACAGACGAGCTGAGCGCTGTTGTGAGTTTGCAGGACGTAGACGAGTCGCACGTTTGAGCGAACAGAGGAAGTTTTGTTATTATAGTGTGTGATGATGCATGTCAGCTTGTGGTCGCTTCTTCCTGAGGTTCTAGCACAGTCTCACGTCTCAGAATGTCTCCATAGCAACAACAAAAAGAGAGAGAGAGAGAGAGAGAGAGAGCACTTCACCTCACACTGCTCCAAATACCACTCCATTAGAAACACCTTCTACCGGAGATTTAGCATGTTCTCCCCCAACATTCCCTCCCTGAGTAACAGAAAAACTCAGATGGTTATTAGGGGAGGATAAAAAATCGTGTGTGTGTGTGTGTGTGTATGTGTGTGTTAGCAGTCCAGTTTATCACAGAATGCAACAAACTGAGAGATGCAAATTAACCCCTTAACAAATCTTTTATTATTATTCTTGAATCTTTGATTGGTATTGTTCTTTATAACATTTTTCTTTCCTTTTTTTAAATATATTTCCTCCAATTATTACACATATTATTATAATTTTTTTATTATTATTATTATTTTTTATAATTAATTAATAATAACAAATTTAAATGTATTGTCTTTTTATTGCCTTTAGTGTTTGTAAGAACTTCGTAAATAATGTACTTGCAACATTCATGCCAATAAAGTTATAATAAATGTAATTGAATTTAATTGAATTGAGAGAGAGTTTAACTTTATATAAAACCTTTTTTTTATTTTTACCAGCATCAAAGACACTTTTTATTGTAGGTAAAATGTTCTTAATTACTTCTAAATAATAATAATAATAATAATAATAATAATAATAATACAAACTGCGAAAATAAACAAACAAAACGAAATCACTTTACTCGATGAAGATTTAGAAAAAATGTGAGCTTGCATTTATAAAATAAATAAAAATAATTCATTAAAATAATTAAAAAATGTTGCAAATAAATAAAGCATAAACACTGACTACTATAATAAAAAACCTTGTATAAAAATAATAAATAATATAAAATAATAATGATAATAAATAATAATAATATTTTAATACTTATTTATAATAATTTTGCATATGTCTATAAATAAACCCATAAAAAAAAATATATTATAAGAACTGAGAATAACAAACAAACAAACACAGTTTTAACTTATGTTGTAGCTTTACAATAAAAAATTCATACAAAACATTATTAGGCTAAGATAATGATCTTATTTCTATACTCATCAAAATAAATAAACACAACATACACAAAACCGACACACACAAAAACAGACTAATCAAAATAACACACCTGCATAAAATAACTTAATAAAAATTAAACACTTAAATAAACACACAAATGTGTCCAAAAAGTCCATTCCTACTGTCATGAATCAGATTTAAAGAATCGATTCAGAGTCAAATTCTAAGTACAGAGCTTCAGAGACGAGTCAGTTCATTACTTTGAATAAATGATTCAGAGAATCGAATCAGAGTCAAATTCTAAGTACAGAACTTCAGAGACGAGTCAGTTCATTACTTTGAATCAGAGATTCAGAGAATCGACTCTTAACCACAATATGAGGTTAAAGCTCCTAAACCAAATTAATTCTCATTCCTTAAACTGGAGATTTTAAGAATAATTTATCAGCCATGACTTTAAGCCACAAGCTTCATTCAGAGAATCGTCTCACAGCCATAATATTTAAGTTCCCACCTCAGAACCACATTTATTCTCGCTTCTCTAAATGAGATTTACTGAGAATCGATTCACAGCTGTAATATAAACTTTACAATCAAAGCATACTCATTTATTTTTAATTTAATACAACTTTACTAACAGCACATCTGGATAAATGATAAACATTTTTTGACCCAAACACATGCATTAGGTTAACTGGCATCTCTAAAGTGTTGCCCTGTGATAGAACAGAGCCTACTTAATTGTGGTCGCTCACTTAAACTTTTTAAATTATAATCAGCAACAAATAGTTTAAATGATTTCTTAATTACTAACAAATAATAATAATAATAATAATAACAATAATAATAATAATAATAATAATAATAATAATAATAATAATAATAGTACAAACTTCCAAAAATAAACAAAAAAAAAACAAAAATAAATGACTTCATTTGATGATGAATCAGAAAAAATTAGCTTGTGTTTAGAAAATAAATAAAAATAAAATACAAAAATTAAAAAGTATTGCAAATAAATAAATGTTAAATACTGTAATAAAAAACTTTATGAAACAACACCTTTATATAAAAATAAATATAATGAATATAAAATCTAAAAATAATGGAATAATTAAAAAATAATAATAATAATAATAATAAAAAAATTAAAAGTAGTGCAAATAAATAAATTTTAAATAGTGTAATAAAAAAAACTTTATGAAACCACAGCTGTATATAAAAATAAATATAATGAATATAAAATATAAAAATAATGTAATCATTAAAAAATAATAAAAATAATTAAAAAATAAAATGTTACAAATGTCTAGAAAATAAACCTATAAAAATAAAAGAATTATAAGAGCTAAGAACAAGAAAATTGTTTTAACGTAATTTGATTTGGAAATACTATAATAAAATAATAGAATTTTACAATAAAAATATACATACAAAACATTATTGGGCTACGGTTATAAAATGTAAATTTATGTAATAAGAAATAACATTTAAAAAAGTTATTTATTATGTATATATAGCCTGTCTTTACTTAAAAATGTATACAAATAAAACATATATAAAATAACAAAAGTATGACAAATAAACAGCAAATAAATACCTAAACAAGCATTAATTTGTTGTAGATTTACGTAAAAAAGTATAAAATATATAATTAAAAACATAAAAAAGTAAAAACACTACCAAAAAACACCACAATAAAGCATAACATAAAATAAATATTCAGCCTATTTTCATAAGAAAAAAAACATCTGAAAGACAAGAAATAAAATGATAAAATATAACCAAATAAATAGATCATAAATAAACAACAGCCATCACTTTTTAGTCTGAATTGAACATTTGATTGAGTTTTCTAGAATTATTTTTGGTTGTCTTTAGTTTGTTCTCTGACTTTATTAACCCTTTCTTTACCAGAACAGTAACAGATACTAAACTTTATACGTTTGAATCTTCTCTGAGTGGACCAGGATTGACCTTGGTTCAGAGGAACATGCCGGTTGCTCTGTTGGAGGGAGTTCCCCTGAATCATGAAGCACATGTTCCTCAGTCTAAGCAGCCATGGTGCTGAGTGTCGTCTCATTTTATCTCGTTTTATCTCGTCCTCGCGTCTCTCCCTAACGTCTCGCTCTGGATCTGCAGTAACCCCTGGATCTGCTTACCTTGCTGTTCATGCTGCAGGCGGTGGATCCGCTGGATCGGGTCTGGGATCGGGTGGATCAGGTCGGAGATCAGGTCCTTCTCTGAAAGTTGAAGCACAGTGACGGTTGGTTACACCCCTAACTCACTTCCTCTTTCTTCCTCTGACTTCTGTGTGTGTGTGTATGAGTGTGTGTTCGGCCCACCAGCTCCCGGGTCACACACTCTGTGGCATGCTATATATGTGTGTGTGTGTGTGTGTGTGTGTGTCATTGTCTGATAAGCAACAAAAGGACATCTGTCTCCTAATAATGACAGTAAAATCGAATTCATGCTAAAATTAACCCGTTATTAATTCATTACTATAATTTTTTAACCCAATAAAACTAAACTCTGCTCTGGGCTGTGGGTCGGGTCGGGTCGGGTCGGGTCGGGTCGCTGTTTGTGAGCCGTACGCAATAGTAATGACCCCCTGGGGGGGGTGGGGGGTGGGGCTTTAAAGTTGATATTTAGTTTGTTCTCTTTTTCCTCTTATCACCTGCCAGATGGGAGATGAGAAAAGTAATTAATTAATTAATAATTAATTAATAATTTTATTGCATTGTAAGTTATTTTATAAATTGTATTAAAATTTTTATTTTAATCATGTTTTTAAATGCATATTTCTTTTGTTGAATTGTTATTTTTGAAATGATGTTTTCATATATTTTTAAATATCAGGTTTTTGTTCAATAAAGCTGCAAAAAAAACCAAAAAGACCAATATTTAAAAAAAAAACAAAAAAAAAATTTCAATTTGATTTAGCTCTACATGCCAAAAAAAATTATATTTAATAATTATTTTGAGGTATAATAAAAATCCATAATAATAAAATACGATAAATAAAGCAAAATAAACAAATAAACAGACAATACATAATGTATAATGTAAATCAAACAAAACAAAATAAGTTTTTAAAAAAACTTAATTGAATGTAAGTTCACATAAAAGAATTATATATTTTTTTTATTTTGCTGTTATAAAATAAATGCAAAAAAACCCAAAATGTAAAATAGTAAAAATAGAGCAAATAATAAATACTGAGAGCTGTAATAAATAAACCAAATCTAAAAAGATAAACAAAAACACACCAGCAAATAAACAAACAAAAATAAATTTTCTTTAATTTAATAAAAACAAAAATTAAAAAGACTTTAGCTTGCATTTATAAAATGGATAAATTTAAATACAACACTATTATTTGAACAATAAACTCTAACAAATAAATAAACGATGTTGCAAGCTGTAATAAATAAATAATAAATAATAATACAAGAAACATTTAAACAGTAACTTGTAAATAATAAATAAATCAAAAAGAAATATTTAAGAATTAAATAAATAAGAAATATTGAACAAAATGTCAAAAGAATGTTGAAAAAATAATTTGTTGTAACTTTACATGAAAAAGAATAAAATGTATTTTAGACAGCATTTATAAATTGTATATCTACAAGTAAAACACAATAAAAAACAATAAAATACTTAAAAAAAATAATTTGACTTTGACTTTATATAAATATAATATATATATATGATATATGGTATATAATATCACAGTTTATTTATATATAAATATACTTGATATATAATTAACTGTAGTAAAAACTAAACAAATCTCAAATTAATAAAATATTTTTAGCCTTCATTTATAAAATAATTAAATATTACATTACATTAAGCATAATAGATAAAACAATAAATATAACGAACACTTATATAATAAAAATGATCTTAAGTGATCAGGGGTTACAATAAATAAATAAATAAATAAATAAATAAATATTCACAAATTGTATTAGATACAGTGACCTATAACAAATTAACAACCTTTTTTTTACATGAAATGCACTATGGGATTTGTAGTTCTTTCTCTTGTTTAATCACAATAAGACTTGCACCCTAGTTTTTGATTAATTTTTTATTTTTAATAACTTATAATTAAGTTATTTTTTATTTTTATTTTATTTTTGGAAGCTTTAATGAGAAAGGGCTTTCGGATAAGAGCGAGTGGCGATGATAAACTCTGCTCACAGTTATATTTAACCCACTGGCATCTTAAACTCCACGTTATCTACCAGTCTGGGTCACACACACACACACACACACACACACACACACACCCACACCCACACCCACACCCACACACACACACACACACACACACACACACACACAGTGCAGATAAACCAAACACTCAGCTTTATGAGCACACTCCACCTGAGCAACAATAAAAGGCCAAGTCTCTTAGAATAAGAGGATCTGGCAACCGCATGAGTGCATGTGCAGGATGAAGGGAAAAAAAAGACAAATTTTTGTCAGAGTAAGGAGATACATGCGCTGAGAAATCTGATTAATCTAATTAAATCTAATTAAAATCCAGCTCTTTATAATAAAATAATATATAGATAATAAAATATAAAAGATCATCAAATAAAATAATAAAATAATAAAGATCACTTAAATAAAAGATAATAAATACTACCAAAAATATATTGACTCAATTAAAAAAACATTTTATTTATTAAAATACAATTCATAAAAATAAAACATCTAAGCTGTAAATTAATATCTATCCTCTTTGTTAACTACAGTCAGTACCTAAAAATAAAACAATAAAAAATAAAATAACTAAAACATATATAACAATAACTACATAATATACAATAAGTGCATATTGTAAAAAATTAACAAAATATAAAATTCCAACAGCAAACAAACAAGCAAAAATACATTTGAAATAATTACATATCTATGCGTGCGAAAAAACTATTTTAGCCCTTTTCATAAAAGAAATAAATATAAAAAAATAATTCTAAATTATATTTAATAAAACAAATACAAATAAAACACCATCAAATAAATTTTGTTGCTATTGTAATAATTAAACCAAAATATAAATAATTACCAAACGCAAACCAACAAAACTAAATCCAACATAATTTGACATTAAAAATAATTAAATATTTTTATAGCCTGCGTTTATAAAATAAGCCAATAAAATAAAAATAATAGAATTCCCCATGCTGTATTAAATAAAGAAAACGTAAAAAGGCAGCAAAAATAAAAATATATTTAATTTGAATTAAACTTAGAAAATAAAATTATTATCCAGACTTTGTTTATAAAATAAAACATAACAACTAGATATCAGTACTGTGTTGCAATAGATAATAAAATAAATTAAACAAATACATAGAAATAATAAACAATACTATTTACTGAGCAGTTATGTAAAATATTTAAATAAATAAAATATAAAATATCTGTAGCTATTACATAAATAACTAAATATATATGTTATAAAATATAGCAAATATAAAAATATATGAAAATTATATGATTTAGAAAAATAAATAAATAAATATATATAATTTAAAGCCTTAGGTGTTAGATTTATTAAGAAATTAGATAAAACTATTTATTTTATTATTTTTTTGTTTTATATCTTTTCATGTATCTGATTGATTTTTTCTTCTTTTATTTTTTATTAATTATTTATTTTGATTTATTTGATGTTTATTGATTTATTTTGGTTCCACCCACTCTTCTGTGGCTAAAAGGTAACACACATGGCTTCCTCGACTCGTTCTACACCACAGACACACACTGACATGTTTCACAACACACCCAGTGTCTGCTGCAACACAATGCAGGATATTGAGACGCACAAATGCGTTACACAACAACATACGGGGGAGGTTTTCGAAAATTCCACATTCCTGCCCGTGAGCCAACGATTCATTTAATTTACACAAAACACTAACAACAATCTTACTAACAACACGCCCACAAACACCTCCCTGTCCAAACACTATCTCTGTAACACAGAGTCGGTGTCAGTGTCGATGTGAGAATGATCAGGTCCTGCATTGCATTCTGGGATCTTTAGTTCCTTGGGATTTTTGGCAATTTATTATAAAGTAAATTAAAAGCTAGATGATGTCGAATTAAACAGGTTCTAGACCATTATCCAACACTGGGGTTCAGCTGGATCGGATTTCTCATGTCGTGGAACCGTGAGGATCTTATGAACCTCAGATCCCTGGAGAACCTCGAGATGATTGATGAACCATGCGAATTCTGAGGAGCCTTTGGATTGTGAAGAAGACTGAGAATCTGGAGTCAACTTTATGATCTTGAACCTTGAGGATTGTGAAGAACTTGGAGAGTGTGGAGAAACCTTGAGGGAGATGAGGAACCTCTGTGAACATGAAGAACCATGAGGATCTTGAGGATCCTGAGCAGCCTTAAGATACTTGAGAAACTTTGATCATGTGGAGGTAACTGTGTGATCATGAGGACCCCTTGAGTAACCTTAAGATTTTTGAAGAACCTTGAGGATTGTGAGGAACCTCAGGGATCTTGGTTACCCTTGAAACCTTCATGATATTGGCCCTCTAGGATTCCCTTGAAAGAGCTTGAGGGTTGTGAAAAACCGTAAGAATTTTAAGGAACCATTGAGAACATTGAGAATCTTGAGAAATCTTTGTTATCCTGAGGATAACACTAAGAATACTAATACTGAGGAACCTTGAGGAACACTAAGATCTTGGCCACCTTTAACATACCAAAGACTAAAACTGGAACCAGAACTACAGACCGAATGCATGACTAAACAGACAAGTTGGAGACCAGAGTCGAGAACATTTATCTGAAGACCAAGTTCCATAATTTGTGGGCTTTGTAGAAGAAGGCTCCGCCTCCAGCTGCACCTTGCCTGAACAGCGCCATCTCTAGGTTTAACAGGGAATGATGCGAAAGGGGGAAAATATCCAGCGAGTGAAAATACGATTCGGATAGACAGGGAACCATAAGTCAAGGGTAAGCAGAACGACGCCCAAACCTTGAAGCAGATAAGCTACAGCACCAGAAAGCCCCGTCTGTGAGCAAACAACATTCAACTAAAGCTACAATTCAATCTCGAACCAGTCATTTCTTGAGCGTAAATGCAAACCTCGCCACCGTGATGGGCAACAAAGTTTAATAAGTGCGAGGTAGATAAGAAATACTTACCAGCAAAAGGAGGCTCTAGTTCCCCTGTTAGGTCGCCTCTAGTCCGGATACAGGATGAGATTTGGCTTAATCGCGGACGTATAAAGGTTCTGTATTTTATCCTGTCCCACATTTCCCCTCAGATGTTCCATCTGGTCCTGTAGATCCAACCCTTGTAAGTTACCAAACCTGGCATCCCTGCTGCTCCCATAAATGCACGATTTGAGATAAATCTGGCAACCGGGCAGAGCCAAGGAAGTGTTCCAACCTGCCAGAGATATTCCCAGGAAACACTAGCCGTGTGGGCGAGCGTTATCCTGCCGTTAATAAGAGGCACCCCGTAGCTGGATCACGTCCTGGACATCCCGCTGAGTTGTTAGTGCCCCTCGTATCACTCCCGGGTGTGACCGTGTCCTACTGTACAAGACGGGATCCCAGCAGGAGCATCGTCTCAAAGCAGCTTTACTTTCTAAACTTATACGATCTGAAAAGGCCCAAATGGAGCAAAAGCCTAGGGTGACAGCGGCAAGGAAAGTCCCTGAAAGTAGAAGGACGAACCAAGACTCAAAAATGGGCGCTGGGACAACAAGTTTCCTCCTGCTAGACGCCTGGAAATGGTCCAGGCAGAAACGGGGTGTACTAAAAGGCGCCCCCTGTGTCTGGAGGGTGGAATAATATAACTCTAGGAGATGCTCGTGCTTGTTTTGTGGAGCAAACGGTCCTCGGTCCTGGAGGTCTGTCTGGGACGTCCCATAAAGTGCCCCCATAAAACCACTGCTCCCAGCACCTCCTAAGAGCTGGATGGAGGGGAACTGACCAAAACGACCGTCCTGCTTCTCTAAGTCATCAGCATCAGCATCAGCATCAGGCAAAGCTTCTTCACCAAGAGCAGAGGAATTAATTAATGACGTCATTACACAAATAAATGATTTAATTAATTAATAAACGAGAGGTTTTAAAAAATCGATGAATTGTCAGTGTTTGGACTGGGTGCAAACCTAAATAGCAGTCATTACCAAAAACCACATTCTGCCCCGAAAAACTGCTTCCTCCGTTTTTTTTAATTGGTGTCTCGTCGCTCACAGTAATTAGCACCGTTTATTTTTATTTCATAATGACTCGGAATAATCCAATGATCCCTGTAATTTGCGGTTTGAAGCGATTTAGGCCGTGATGGTGGAGAAAGAAGCCTGAGAGGAATTTCTGAGAGCAGGAAGAGGCTGGAGGGAGAACGGCTTCTGCTCGGATCGTTCCGAGTCTTAGCAAGACGGGATTAGACGCTGCGCCAGAACA
The DNA here is from genome assembly GCA_033117975.1 of Parotocinclus spilosoma. Classification (NCBI taxonomy): domain Eukaryota; kingdom Metazoa; phylum Chordata; class Actinopteri; order Siluriformes; family Loricariidae; genus Parotocinclus; species Parotocinclus spilosoma. Next base: position 10,250 of record JAVSBV010012853.1, read on the forward strand.
TGACGTCATCACGCCGTTAGTGATAAACAAACCCAATTTAGATCCGAAATACACGGGGCTTAAAAAAAAGAGCAAAAAGCTAAACTAGGGAAACACAACTTAAGCTCACAGCAGCTCGCTCGTAATGTTTATTATTCATATTTATTATTATTGTTTATTATTCATGTTTACTATTCATATTTATTATTCATGTTTACTATTCATGTTTACTATTCATATTTATTATTAATGTTTATTATTTATATTTATTATTATTGTTTATTATTAATGTTTATTATTCATGTTTACTATTCATATTTATTATTAATGTTTATTATTCATGTTTATTATTCATATTTATTATTATTGTTTATTATTATTGTTTATTATTCATATTTATTATTAATGTTTATTATTCATGTTTATTATTCATGTTTATTATTCATATTTATTATTAATGTTTATTATTTATATTTATTATTATTGTTTATTATTAATGTTTATTATTCATATTTATTATTCATGTTTATTATTTATGTTTATTACTAATGTTTATTTTTCCTGTTTATTATTAATGTTTATTATTTATGTTTATATTCATATTTATTAATAATGTTTATTATTCATGTTTATTATTCATATTTATTATTAATATTTATTATTCATGTTTATTATTCATATTTATTATTAATATTTATTATTCATGTTTATTATTCATATTTATTATTTATGTTTATTATTAATGCTTATTATTAATGTTTATTATTCATATTTATTATTAATATTTATTATTAATGTTTATTATTCATATTTATTATTTATGTTTATTATTCATGTTTATTATTAATATTTACTATTTATGTTTATTATTAATGTTTATTATTAGTGTTTATTATTCATATTTATTATTAATGTTTACTATTTATGTTTATTATTCACATTTGTTATTAATGTTTATTATTAATGTTTATTTTTCATTTTTATTATTTATGTTTGTTATTAATGTTTATTATTAATGTTTATTATTCATGTTTATTATTTATGTTTATTATTAATATATTAGAAGCTGTAAAAGTTTAGAATCTGATTTAGGGTCAAATGATCACTTTAAAAAATAAATGCTTTACTTAAGCTTATGCTTTACATCTCCTAACAATTCCTGCTGCAGGGACGGTTCTCACAGAAGGGGGGCAGTGTGGTTCAACTGGTAAAGTGCCTTATTCTGGTACCAGTTCCAGTCCCCACACTAAGAAGTTCTGGAACCAGTTCCAGTTCTTATACTAACAGGCTCTGGTACCAGTTCCAGTTCTTATAATAAGAAGTTCTGGTACCAGTTCCAGTCCTTATATTAAGAAGTTCTGGTACCAGCTTCAGTCCTTATAATAAGATGTTCTGGTACCAGTTCCAGTCCTCATACTAAGATGTTCTGGTACCAGTTCCAGTCCTCCCATTATGATGTTCTGGTACCAGTTTAGTACCTCTTAGATATTTATAAAGCTGATTTGAGACAATGCTCCATTGTTTGACAAATCATTATGTCTGGATTTGGGACGTCTACAGCGCCCCCTACTGAGCCCGGGCCTGTCTAGTGATATCTTAACCCCTGTCCAGGACCAAAATCATGTTTTGATTCACTGATGTGTAAAAAGTTCAGCCGTCAATTAATTTCTACTGCAAATTAGATCAAATATATAAAAAATAACTGAAATACATTTCTTAATTCGTTTAATGTGCATTATTATTATTAGTCTTCCGTGCCAACTTGAACTCCAAAAATAATAAAAACACGAGAAGCAGAACCGCTGGTTATTAGCGGCGTTGGTGTTGGTGTGAAGCCATCAGCCAGATCTCCAGATGTTTCACAGATGTTTGGGAGTTTTTAAACCAGTTCACCCCTCAGTTCAAACGGCAGGTCCCAATTCCACCTGCGTCTGTAAGCCGCCGAATTATAAGCTCCGCCCACTGGATCCAAAGCAGGAGCAGCAGCCCAGTGACCCTGCTGATGGAGGAACCAAAAGCAGAACCAACTGGCGTTACAAAACTGACTATGTGGTTGCCATGCTTGCTATGAAATAAATTCAGAAAAAAAAAAACACGTTTTTTAATTGTTTGTTCCTCGGATGTTTTTTACTTAAGAATCTACTGAGGAGGGAGGAAAAAATATATAAATAAATCTTTATTTTTTAGCACTTTTCAATTTCTCGAGGACGATGTGGAATCAAATACAAGGAA
>JAVSBV010012874.1:0-12459 GCA_033117975.1 Parotocinclus spilosoma
TGTGTGTGTGTGTGTGTGTGTGTGTGTGTGTATATATGTGTGTGTGTGTGTGTGTGTGTGTGTGTGTGTGTGTGTGTATGTGTGTATGTGTATGTGTGTATATATATGTGTGTGTGTGTGTGTGTGTGTGTGTATGTGTGTATGTGTATATATATATGTGTGTGTGTGTGTGTGTGTGTTTGTGTGTGTGTGTTAGTGTGTGTGTGTGTGTGTGTGTGTGTGTTAGTGTGTGTTTGTGTGTGTGTTAGTGTGTGTGTGTGTGTGTGTTAGTGTGTGTTACTTACACTTTGCTGCATCGTTCTCCAGATGTTCCTCTGAGAAGAACAAAGTCAGAAGGAGAGGAAGGAAAAGTGTTAGGACCAAAAGTATCTGGACACTTTAGTCTGTTCTTCATTAATCCATAACCCCACCTGTAAGGTCGGACCCTCCCCAAACCCCTGGTGCTCACCAGTCTGTGGAGGCCACCCGGCTCTGAAGGTTGAGGTTCTTCAGGGTCGTACGGTCTGAAGCGAGAGCTGAAGGTTTCGGCACCGCGGGAACTCCGGTCGGACCTGGAGCCGGGGTGGCCGCACACCTGGAACACCTAAAGGACCAGAACGACTGACGGTTTAGGGGACGCCGGTTTGGGACGAGACCTCGGTCGAGGGGACGTCTCCCTGTGCTCTGTACCTTGGAGGAAATATGCATGCTGTTCTCCTGCATGGTCACGATGGCCTCAGAGATCTTCAGGTCGATGGGTTCCATCACGGCCTCAATGTTCAGTGGCCCGTCCAACCGATCAGCGACCAGCAGCATGGAGTCTGGAGAACACACACACCCACACACACACACGCACACACACACACACAACGTTACACATTCATAGTCACCTACCAGCTTTGGCTAGAGATCAAAAGGGTCCAACAACCAAGATCTACTGAGGTCCTTCAACATCTACCAGGTTCCACAACCTTTATAAAGTTCCTGAACCTCTATTAAGTTCCTCAACATCTACCAGGTTCCTGAACCTTTCTAAAGTTCTTCAACATCTACTAGGTTCCTCAACATCTACAAGGTTCCTGAGCCTTTTTAAAGTTCCTCAACATCTACCAGGTTCCTCAACATCTACCAGGTTCCTGAACCTTTCTAAAGTTCTTCAACATCTACCAGGTTCCTCAACATCTACCAGGTTCCACAACCTTTCTAAAGTTCATCAACATCTACCAGGTTCCTGAACCTCTATAAAGTTCCTCAACATCTACCAGGTTCCTGAACCTTTCAAAAGTTCTTCAACATCTACTAGGTTCCTCAACATCTATAAGGTTCCTGAACCTTTTTAAAGTTCCTCAACATTTACCAGGTTCCTGAACCTTTCTAAAGTTCCTCAACATCTACAAGGTTCCTCAACATCTAACAGGTTCCTGAACCTTTATAAAGTTCCTCAATATCTACAAGGTTCCCTTAACATCTACCAGGTTCCTCAACCTTTCTAAAGTTCCTTAACATCTACCAGCTTCCTGAATCTTCATAAAGTTCCTCAACATCTTCCAGGTTCCTCAACCTTTCTAAAGTTCCTGAACCTTCATAACGTTCCTCAACATCTACCAGGTTCCTGAACCTTTATAAAGTTCCTCAACATCTACAATGTTCCTGAACCTTTCTAAAGTTCCTCAACATCTACCAGGTTCCACAACCTTTCTAAAGTTCCTCAACATCTACCAGGTTCCTGAACCTTTCTAAAGTTTTTCAACATCTACTAGGTTCCTCAACATCTACAAGGTTCCTGAACCTTTTTAAAGTTCCTCAACATCTACCAGGTTCCTGAACCTTTCTAAAGTTCTTCAACATCTACCAGGTTCCTGAACCTTCATAAAGTTCCTCAACATCTGAAAGTGTTAGCTTTAGCCGCTAGCTCTTCATACTGTAACTAATAAAGCTGTGTTAGCGTTAGCAGCTAGCTCTTTATACTGTAATTAATGAAGCTTTGTGTTAGCGTTAGCCGTTAGCTCTTCCTACTGTAACTAATGAAGCCTTGTGTTAGCCTTTAGCTCTTCATACTGTAACTAGTGAAGCTTTGTGTTAGCGTTAGCCGTTAGCTTTTCATACTGTAACTAATGAAGCTTTGTGTTAGCGTTAGCCGTTAGCTCTTTATACTGTAACTAATGAAGCCATGTGTTAGCGTTAGCCGTTAGCTCTTCATACTGTAACTAATGAAGCTTTGTGTTGGCGTTAGCCGTTAGCTCTTCATACTGTTACTAATGAAGCCTTGTGTTAGCGTTAGCCGTTAGCTCTTTATACTGTAACTAATGAAGCCTTGTGTTAGCGTTAGCCGTTAGCTCTTCATACTGTAACTAATGAAGCCTTGTGTTAGCGTTAGCCGTTAGCTCTTCATACTGTAACTAATGAAGCTTTGTGTTAGCCTTTAGCTCTTTATACTGTAACTAATAAAGCTTTGTGTTAGCGTTAGCCGTTAGCTCTTCATACTGTTACTAATGAAGCCTTGTGTTAGCATTAGCCATTAGCTCTTTATACTGTAACTAATGAAGCCTTGTGTTAGCGTTAGCCGTTAGCTCTTTATACTGTAACTAATAAAGCCTTGTGTTAGCGTTAGCTGTTTATACTGTAACTAATGAAGCCTTGTGTTAGCGTTAGCCGTTAGCTCTTCATACTGTTACTAGTGAAGCCTTGTGTTAGCGTTAGCCTTTAGCTCTTCATACTGTTACTAGTGAAACCTTGTGTTAGTGTTAGCTGTTTATACTGTAACCAATGAAGCCTTGTGTTAGCGTTAGCCACTAGCTCTTCATACTGTTACTAATGAAGCCTTGTGTTAGCGTTAGCCACTAGCTCTTCATACTGTAACTAATGAAGCCTTGTGTTAGCGTTAGCCGTTAGCTCTTCATACTGTTACTAGTGAAACCTTGTGTTAGTGTTAGCTGTTTATACTGTAACTAATGAAGCCTTGTGTTAGCGTTAGCTGTTTATACTGTAACTAATGAAGCTTTGTGTTAGCGTTAGCCGTTAGCTCTTCATACAGTTACTAGTGAAGCCTTGTGTTAGCGTTAGCCGTTAGCTCTTCATACTGTAACTAATGAAGCCTTGTGTTAGCGTTAGCCACTAGCGTTTCCCACTGTAAGTGATCTGTATTGATTTTTTTCCCGCTCATTTCTTTTTAATCGTGCGGTTTGGCCGTGGCTCTGTAACCCTCCCCCTCCCTGCCCCCCCCCCACCCCCACCCACGCAGGCGATTTGGGACGGGCCCATGACTGTCGGTACCGTCCTGGAGCTTCTCGGGTTCCTGATGGGGGGAGCTCTAATGGAGTGGGAGGCATTTCTTCTGGGAGACGCTTTTAGAGGAGGAATCGATGGTCATTTCCTGTGGATTAGCTCCTCCCCCGATCACAAGTGGGCACTTCATACTGTTTTATTACCAGCTCTATAAGGTTCCTCAACATCTATAAGGTTCCTCAACATCTATAAGGTTCCTCAGCATCTATAAGGTTCCTCAATATTTACAAGGTTCCTCAACATCTATAAGGTTCCTCAGCATCTACAAGGTTCCTCAACATCTATAAGGTTCCTCAACATCTACAAGGTTCCTAAGCATCTACAAGGTTCCTCAACATCTACAAGGTTCCTAAGCATCTACAAGGTTCCTCAACATCTACAAGGTTCCTCAGCATCTACAAGGTTCCTCAACATCTATAAGGTTCCTCAACATCTATAAAGTTCCTCAACATCTACAAGGTTCCTCAACATCTATAAGGTTCCTCAACATCTACAAGGTTCCTCAGCATCTACAAGGTTCCTCAGCATCTATAAGGTTCCTCAACATCTATAAGGTTCCTCAATATTTACAAGGTTCCTCAACATCTATAAGGTTCCTCAACATCTATAAGGTTTCTCAACATCTGTAAGGTTATTAAACATCTATAAGGTTCCTCAACATCTATAAGGTTTTTAAACATCTATAAGGTTCCTCAACATCTATAAGGTTCTTAAACATCTATAAGGTTCCTCAATATTTACAAGGTTCCTCAACATCTATAAGGTTCCTCAACATCTGTAAGGTTCTTAAACATCTATAAGGTTCCTCAACATCTATAAGGTTCCTCAACATCTGTAAGGTTATTAAACATCTACAAGGTTCCTCAATATTTACAAGGTTCCTCAACATCTATAAGGTTCCTCAATATTTACAAGTTTCCTCAACATCTATAAGGTTATTAAACATCTATAAGGTTCCTCTACATCTATAAGGTTCCTCAGCATCTACAAGGTTCCTTAAGATCTATAAGGTTCCTCAACATCTATAAGGTTTCTCAATATCTACAAGGTTCTTGAACATCTATAAGGTTCCTCAATATCTACAAGGTTCTTGAACATCTATAAGGTTCCTCAATATCTACAAGGTTCTTGAACATCTAAAAGGTTCCTCAACATCTATAAGGTTCCTCAACATCTACAAGGTTCTTGAACATCTGAAAGGTTCCTCAACATCTACAAGGTTCATCAATATTTACAAGGTTCCTCAACATCTATAAGGTTCCTCAGCATCTACAAGGTTCCTTAAGATCTATAAGGTACCTCAACATCTATAAGGTTTCTCAATATCTACAAGGTTCTTGAACATCTACAAGGTTCCTCAGCATCCACAAGCTCCATGGGGATGTTCAACACCTATAACGTTCCTCGTCAAGATCCATAAGGTTCCTCATCATTCTTCATCACGCTCCATGTAGCCCGGTCGATTGAGGGAGACGCCAACGCAGAACCACGCCCTATGGGAACTGTCCCAAACCAGGCTGAAATGTCTTCGTTTTGAAGGAGCTTCCTGGAAGACCTTTGAGCGTGGTGATGTTTTTATTTTCCAGTCAGGAGGACCGGAGAACCGAATGGAGAGCCCGCTCCTAATTCTGCTTCCTAAAAGCCAGACACGGTGGCTGCTGATCCATTAGGGGCACTCCCAGCAGCACACACACACACACACACACACACACACACACACACATGGAGTAACCCGATCCGTTCTGGCTCGGGCGTCTCCGAAACGCATCCCCAAGCAAAATGTCACGGTCGGCATTGGGGAACGACGGCCGCCCCGTCTCCCAGATGGTTCCTGGACCACCTTCCACCAGGTTGGTACCGGACAGAAGTCCTAAACATGCGGGACGTACCGATGAAGACGTTCCACTCGGGGTCCAGGTCCGCTTGGTTGGCCAGACAGCCCTTCATCACGTTCTGGCAGTAACCCCTGCACGGCTTCAGGCCCACAAACCCCCCACAGTAGGGGCAGTACAGCATCCGGCCCAGGGCCTTAGTGCAGCCCGGGGACACGTTCACCTAGGGGGACATAAAACCAAAAAAAAAGACATGTTTACAGAGGACACAGAGATATGTCCACTCCGCTGAAACAGGAGCTCGTGGATGAGGAGGAGTTTCTGGAGGGTGGCTGATATTCTGACACCAATTATGTCCCTATGTAGTGCCCCTGTGTAATGTCTCTGTGTAGTGTCTCTGTGTAGTGTCCCTGTGTAGTGTCTCTTTGTAGTGTCCCTGTGTAGCGTCTCTGTGTAATGTCTCTTTGTAGTGTCCCTGGGTAGTGTCTCTGTGTAGCGTCTCTGTGTAATGTCTCTTTGTAGTGTCCCTGTGTAGTGTCTCTGTGTAGCGTCTCTGTGTAATGTCTCTTTGTAGTGTCCCTGTGTAGTGTCTCTGTGTAGTGTCCCTGTGTAGTATTTCTGTGTAGTGTATCTGTGTAATGTCCCTGTGTAGTGTATCTGTGTAATGTCTCTTTGTAGTGTCCCTGTGTAGTGTCCCTGTGTAATGTCCCTGTGTAGTGTATCTGTGTAGTGTCCCTGTGTAATGTCTCTGTGTAATATCTATTTGTAGTGTCCTTGTGTAGTGTCCCTGTGTAATGTCTCTTTGTAGTGTCCCTGTGTAGTGTCCCTGTGTAGTGTCTCTGTGTAATGTCTCTGTGTAGTGTCCCTGTGTAGTGTCTCTGTGTAGTGTCCCTGTGTAGTGTCTCTGTGTAATGTCTCTGTGTAATGTCTCTGTGTAGTGTCTCTGTGTAATGTCTCTGTGTAGTGTCTCTGTGTAGTGTCCCTGTGTAATGTCTCTGTGTAATGTCTCTGTGTACTGTCCCTGTGTACTGTCCCTGTGTAGTGTCTCTGTGTAATGTCTCTGTGTAGTGTCTCTGTGTAATGTCTCTGTGTAGTGTCTCTGTGTAGTGTCTCTGTGTAGTGTCTCTGTGTAATGTCTCTGTGTAGTGTCTATGTGTAATGTCTCTGTTTAATGTCCCTGTGTAATGTCTCTGTGTAATGTCTCTGTGTAGTGTCTCTGTTTAATGTCTCTGTGTAATGTCTCTGTGTAGTGTCTCTGTGTAATGTCTCTGTGTAGTGTCCCTGTGTAGTGTCTCTGTGTAATGTCTCTGTGTAGTGTCTCTGTGTAGTGTCTCTGTGTAATGTCTCTGTGTAGTGTCTCTGTGTAATGTCTCTGTGTAATGTCTCTGTGTAATGTCTCTGTGTAACATTTTGTATAAGATTTTGCTTCCTGACTTCAAAGCAGACGGAACCCTGTGCATTCACGGTTAGCATAACAGCATGTAGCACTGCTTCCTCTGGAGCTGCTCTTATTTCCATCAGAGCGTTTGAACTTCCTGTCAGAGTCACTCGTGTTACCCATCATGCTCAGCACCGCACACTGTGTGTTTTGTGTGTCGCTAATTGAACGTACAAGCTACAGAACATTTTAGCGGCGTGCTAGCGTCTTCCTGCCTTTCTAGTTTCAGAGCTTCAGGTTTACCTGATACACATTCAGACATTTTCTACATGTAGGCTCTGAGCTCAGGGGGCGGGGCTTAGACTCATGCGGTCAGTCCCAGGTCCAATCAGTAACCAGCTTTGCTACCAAACTACCTTAATCATCTAGCTAATAGTAGCTATGTGATGTTATATAGCTACTGGTTATTGGTTCCTGGTGGGACCTGGGGTTCATTATGGGACCTGGTTCTGATGGCTCCTGGTTGGACCAGGTTCTGATGGCTCCTGGTTTGACCTTTGGTTTCTTTTTGGATTTAGTTCTCTTGGTTCTTGGTTGGACCTGGGGTTCATTATGGGACCTGGTTCTTTTGGTTCCTGGTTGGACCAGGTTCTGATGGCTCCTGGTTGAAAAAGGTTCTGATGGCTCCTGGTTGGACCTGGGGTTCATTGTTGGACCTGGTTCTTTTGGTTCCTGGTTGGACCAGGTTCTGATGGCTCCTGGTTTGACCTTTGGTTTCTTTTTGGATTTAGTTCTCTTGGTTCCTGGTTGGACCAGGTTCTGATGGCTCCTGGTTGGACCTGGGGTTCATTTTTGGATTTAGTTCTCTTGGTTCCTGGTTGGACCTGGGGTTCATTTTTGGATTTAGTTCTCTTGGTTCCTGGTTGGACCTGGATTTCATTTTTGGATTTAGTTCTCTTGGTTCCTGGTTGGACCTGGGGTTTATAGTTTGATTTGGTTCTCTTGGTTCCTGGTTGGACCTGGGGTTCATTTTTGGATTTGGTTCTCTTGTTCCTGGTTGGACCTGGATCTCTTGGTTCCTGGTTGGAACTGGAGTTCATTATGGGAACTCAGTCCCAGTTGGACCCGATTGGTTCTCAGGACAAGAAAAAATGGAGCACCCTTTTGAATCCTCGGTCCTTTCCAGGACTCCATGGTGGAGGAACTTGACGCCAGTGCCTGACACCATAAATCAGAACCATATAAAGCGTTGATGCTACTCCTGTTCGTTTTATTGTAAACCTAATGGGAGGTAAATAAAAGCCCATCCATTTTTAATCCCTCACATTACGGAACCTCTCCACGGAGACACTAACACCATCAAATGTTCTCCACTAAAACGTTAATCCACCAAAACGTCCAACTAATCCCACCGACAGCCAGATTAATGTCCATTCTGCTCAAATCCTGGTCTGTCCATCCACCTGTTCATCCTCAGGCCGAGCAGGTTCCTCCACAAACCCGTTAGAACCTCTGAAGGCTCTTGGACGTTCCTGGTTCTCCTGGTTCTGGGTTGGACTTGGTTCTTTCGCTTCCTGGTCATACCAGCTTTGACCTGGTCGAACCTCTTGCTCCTGGTTCATGGATAGACCAGGTTCTCCTGGCCCCTGGTTGCACCAGGTTCTGATGGCTCCTAGTTGGACCTGGTTCTCCTTATATTGTTTGGACCTCTTGCTCCTGGTTCATGGTTAGACCAGGTTCTCCTGGCTCCTGGTTGCCCCAGGTTCTCCTGGCTCCTGGTTGCACCAGGAAAGTACAGAGAGGAAGGGACAGGCACAGAGAGACAGAGACAAACAGGAAGACAGACGGAGACAAAAAAGAGGCAGACAGGCAGAGAAATAGATCAAACAGAAGACAGATTGAGAGACAGAGAGAGAGACAAACAAAGACACAGACAGGGACAGACAGAGACACAGATAGAGATATACAGCGGGACAAAGATCGAGAGACACCAAGAGAGAAAGAGAGAGAGAGAGACAGGCAGACAAAGGAAGAGACAGACAGAGAGGAAGACAAAGAGAGGGACAGACATGCAGAGACGAAATAGAAAGAGACAGACAAGCAAACAAAAAGACAGACAGCGACAGAAAGAGAAACAAAGTCTGAAAGACATAGAAAGACAGACGGGAAGAGAGACAAATAGAAAGACAGATAGAGACACAAATAAAGAAAGACAGACAGAGAGATATGGACAAATTAGAAAGACAGACAGAGAGACAGGCCTAAAGACAGACAGACAGAGAGGCAAACATGAAGACAGAGACAAATAGAATAGAAAGACAGACAGAGAGAGCGAGAGACAAATAGAAAGACAGACAGAGAGACAGACTTAAAGAAAGACAGACAGAGAGAGAGAGAGAGAGAGAGAAAGAGACAAATAGAAAGACAGAGAGAGAGACAGACATAAAGACAGACAAACAGAGACAAATAGAAAGACAGGCAGGGAGAAATAGAAAGACAGAGAGACAGAGACAAATAGAAAGACAGAAAGAGAGACAGACATAAAGACAGACAAACAGACAGACAGACAAAAAGACAAACAAAGACAGACAGACAGAAAGGCAGAGAAAAATAAAAAGACAGACAGAGAGACGGACATAAAGACAGACAGACAGAGACAAATAGAAAGACACAGAGACAAATAGAAAGACAGACAGAGTCAAATAGAAACACAGAGCGAGAGACAAACATAAAGACAGACAGACAGAGAGACAGAGACAAATAGAAAGACAGACAGACAGGGACAAATAGAAAGACAGACAGAGACAAATAGAAAGACAGACAGAGAGACAGAGTTTAATAGAAAGACAGACAGAGAGACAGACAGACAGAAACAAATAGAAAGACAGACAGACAGGGACAAATAAAAAGACAGACAGAGACAAATAGCAAGACAGACAGAGACAAATAAAAAGACAAACATAGAGACAAATAGAAAGACAGAGAGACAGACTGTATGAAATAGGCTCCGCCTCACCTTAGCCACGCGATTGGCCACCTCCCGTCCCACCATGAGTCCCTGGACGAAGGTGCGAGCGGCGGCGAGGGCGCGTGTGATCTGGAGGCGGAGCTTGCGTGGGGCGTCCCCAAAAGGCCGGAGCTGGTGGCTGTATTTGCTCACGCACTCCAGGTAATCGTCAGAGAAGGAGAAGTGAGAGTTCAACATCTGGAACATCTTCTCCAGGAGCCTGGTCCAGAAGTCGGCCAGCATCTCCTCCAGGTTCACGTTCCCCCCGGTGTAGTAGCGCCGCAGCTCGGAGAACAGGTCCTCCAACAGCTCCGAGTTCTGCAGGAAGAGCTTCCCATAGGTCCTGACCAAGAGAACATCCAGAGACTTCTCCGAGCTGTCTAGCAACTGCAGGAAGAACTCTGTACAGGAGAAAACAAACCAGAGGAACATCTCAAACCCTTCATCAGTTCTGCCAGAGGAACATCTCAATAGCTCCATCAGTTCCACCAGAGGAACATCTCAGAACCTTCATCAGTTCCACCAGAGGAGCATCAGCTCTACTAGAGGAACATCTCAATACCTTCATCATTTCTGCCAAAGGAACATCTTAGAACCTTCATCAATTCTGCTAGAGGAACATCTCAGAACCTTCATCAGTTCTGCTAGAGGAACCAGAACCTTCATCAGTTCTGCTAGGAGAACATCTTGGAACCTTTATCAGTTCCACCAGAGGAACATCTCAAAACCTTCATCAGTTCCACCAGAGGAACATCTCAGAACCTTTATCAGCTCCACGAGAGGAACATCTCAGAACCTTCATCAGTTTAACGATCCGATGTCGTAAGCTGCTTCTCGTTAGCTTGTTGCTAATTGATCAGAGCTACAGCATGAGCTCTTCATTGCTAAGCCTCATTATGCTCAGAGCTGCGGGTTGCCACATCCTGATGTTTCACCCCTGTTGTTGTTGTTTACTTAATTTCGGAGTCGTTAGCATGGGGGAAGGGAGGGGGGTGGAGTCGACTTTGGAACGTTGTGGGATTGATGCTGAAGCTAAAAGGTCCTGAGAGGAATGTGATTCAGAATTTATTCACTCCATCCATCATCTGGAGGAAGGTTGCCAAAACTTTAAAAAGAAAGAATGAGTTTTAACCCTGGCAACATGTTCTAGGTAATGAGTGGAGCATTTGGGAATGATGATCTAGATCTTTACCCATAACCTCCAATCCTAATCTAGATCTTTATTCATAACCCCCTAATCCTAATTTAGATCTTTATCCATAACCTCCTAATCCTAATCTATATCTTTACCCATAACATCTAATCCTAAATCTAGATCTTTATCCATAACCCATAAATCCTAATCTAGATCTTTATTCATAACCTCCAATCCTAAATCTAGATCTTTATCCATAGACCCCTAATCCTAATTTAGATCTTTATCCATAGACCTCTAATCCTAATCTAGATCTGTATTCATAACCTCTAATCCTAAATCTAGATCTTTATCCATAGACCCCTAATCCTAATTTAGATCTTTATCCATAACCCCTAATCCTAATCTAGATCTTTATTCATAACCCCTAATCCTAATTTAGATCTTTATCCATAACCTCCTAATCCTAATTTAGATCTTTATTCATAACCTCATAATCCTAATTTAGATCTGTATCCATAACCTCCTAATCCTAATCTAGATCTTTACCCATAACATCTAATCCCAAATCTAGATCTTTATCCATAACCCATAAATCCTAATGTAGATCTTTACCCATAAACTTCTTATCCTAATCTAGATCTTTATCCATAACCCCTAATCCTAATCTAGATCTTTATTCATAACCTCTAATCCTAATCTAGATCTTTACCCATAAACTTCTTATCCTAATCTAGATCTTTATCCATAACCTCCTAATCCTAAATCTAGATCTTTATCCATAACCTCCTAATCCTAAATCTAGATCTTTATCCATAACCTCCTAATCCTTATCTAGATCTTTACCCATAGACCCCTAATCCTACTCTAGATCATTGGAGGAAAGTAGACACACGTAGACATGGGGAGAACATGCAAACTCCACCCAGTCATTCATTGAACTCTGGTCTGTGGAGCATTAATGAACGATTGGTTCCGGTTTGGAGATCTTCCTCCGACTCCGACGTAGGATCCGAACATTTGGTCTGAAGCCGAGAACAGTTGGGAACGATCTGTGGGTCTTGGCGTGGTTCCTCGAGCTGAGGAGCTCAAATCCGTGGATCGGAATCAGCTGACGCTGCCAAGAGATGAGCAGGAGAACATTTCGGATGGATGACCACTTGCTCCGAGGAAGAGTTCTCCACATTAAATATTGAGACCTCGTTTCACCAATTGCCCCTCCACCCCTGGTGCCTAGATACTCAAGCCCAGTGAGAGCTCTACGGACTACAAAACAATATGGACGACATTGACTGATGAGGCTTTAATGTGAAAAAGGTCACCACCAGGATTCCACTCGCCCAAGGGGGGTTGGGTCAAAGGGTTCTACACTCCAGCAGAACATTAAAGAGCACAGTTATGGCTTAGAACACTAGGATTAGGATTAGGAGTTAGGGTTAGAGATCTAGGATTAGGAGTTAGAGATCTAGGATTAGGATTAGGAGTTAGGGTTAGAGATTTAGGATTAGGATTAGGAGTTAGGGTTAGAGATCTAGGATTAGGATTAGGAGTTAGGGTTAGAGATTTAGGATTAGGATTAGGAGTTAGGATTAGAGATTTAGGATTAGGATTAGGAGTTAGGGTTAGAGATCTAGGGTTAGGGTTAGAGATCTAGGATTAGGATTAGAAGTTAGGGTTAGAGATCTAGGATTAGGATTAGGAGTTAGGGTTAGAGATCTAGGATTAGGATTAGGAGTTAGGGTTAGAGATCTAGGATTAGGATTAGGAGTTAGGGTTAGAGATCTAGGATTAGGATTAGGAGTTAGGGTTAGAGATCTAGGATTAGGATTAGGAGTTAGGGTTA
>JAVSBV010012884.1:0-12459 GCA_033117975.1 Parotocinclus spilosoma
AATCGATTGCCACAAAATCAGATTTGCAATCTCTCTTGTGGTTCAAAAGCTATTAACACAGAATGTTCAAAACTTCTGTTGTTCATCACAAGTAATTGAAGATTGAATTAATGATTCTGATGTCCGGGAAACACAGCTACCATATTATAGCCGCACACCCAGAAAGACTACAATTTCACACAGCACTGTTGAATCACTCTTAGTTAAGCCAGAAGTGATGAAAAAAACCTCAACACTGGTTTGGCAGCCTTTGCAAAAAGTCCACAACACAGCACGTGACATGTCCTGTGGCATTTGAATCACCCTGTGTTCTGTTTCCTTTGCCTCTGTACATCTAGATACAGTATCTCACAAAAGTAGGTACACCCCTCACATTTTTGTCATCATTTTATTATCTTTTTTTATGGGATAACACTAAATATATGGCACTGGAGGTCATTAGAGCTTCACAAGTTGCCACTGGAATCTTCTTCCACTTCACAGTGACGACATCACAAAGCTGGTAGATATTAGAGACCTAGTGCTCCTCCACAGATGCTCAATTTCAGGGTGTTGGCATTCTTCTTATATCCTAGGTCATCTTTATGTAGAGCAAAAAATATTGTTTTGCCATGAGGTGGCATGTTGAACTTCCAGTGATCAGTTTAAGAATGTGTGAGAGCAAAAATTTAACACACCTGCTCCCCATTCTCACCTGAGACCTTATTAGCACTAATTTGGCCATTTTCACTTAGGGGTGTACTCACTGTTATTGCCAGTGGTTTAGACATGAATGGCTGCGTGTTGCGTTATTTTGAGGGCACAACAAATTTACACTGTTATGTAAGCTATAGACCGACTACTTTACATTATATTAAAGTGTCATTTCTTCAGTGTTATCCCATGATATAATAATAAAAGAGTTACAAAAATGAGTGGTGTACTTACTTTTGTGAGATACTGTATGCCTAAATCTATAAGCAACAGTCAAATAGAGTTTGGCCATCATTTGAAATTAAATGATGCATTAATAGACAGATGGTAACAACACACAGATTTATAGATAGTTGGTAGGATATATTATGTAATAATAACATTAGAAATGCTGTTTCAGCATGGAAGAGAAGCATGGAATGATTCTGAATGGTATATAACAACTGTGGCCGTCTGTTGTAATGTGCCTCAGAAATCTCTTTTCCCCTTATTCTTCTCTATGCCTTTACTTTGAGATGCTGCAGTCAGGAGGAGTAGTAATGGTGGTGATGGTGATGATGATGGTGATGCTCATGTAGGTGATGGTGTTCATGCTTTTGAGTGACAGGTGTGAATCCACCAAAGGAAAAACCTGTTCCAGGCTGCAACTCCCAGTCTAGCCCTGGCTGAGCAATGGAAGCTGACATGGAATCAGAAGGCCTGAAATGGGCACGCTTACTGTTGCTAAAGTTTAGAGGCTGCTGATGATGGTGAGAATGAAGAGGAGGAGAGCACCAGCTAACTGGGTGATGCCCGTGAAGTCTGTTGGCTTTGGTAGCGCCCCCTCCAGTCCCAACGGACTTACTACGACTTCGCAGGGATTTGAGGAAAGGGATGCCTCGGCCACTGGACTTTCCATGGTTATACCGGTCTGGCTGGGGCCACCGATGAGGAATAGACTGGGAACCACGTGCCATGCTATCTAGACTCCGCTCCTCGACTAGCGACTGGAATGTGTTGTCTGAAATCAAAATGATCATAGGTGGGTGGTTTGAAAATGACATCTAAAAGATTTCTCCCAAGATATATGATGATGATGGATTAGGTAATATATTTTAGAGGTACACTATTTCGATATTAAAATCAGCTATCAGTCCCTGTATTAACAAAAATTAGCTGGATTGGGTATGGGATAATTAAGCCGATCCACGGGACTGATACAGTCACTTTAATTTGATGACACATGCTACGCCATACATAAGTTATGTCTGTAGGTTTGGCTTCATCTGTAAAACAAGTTTGGCTTCATTTGCAAAGGGTTGGTGGTATCATTGCAAAATACAACATATAACTCCAAACCAGAAAAGGTTGCGACATTATGGACAATTAAGTTCTTACATTTAATTGAACTTTTATTTAATTGCATATACTGAATTATTTAGTGCATGAAAGGCTGAGTCTTTGCTGAGCAAAGATCATCTCCAGTAGTTTGACAACAAATGCATGAGAAAACTGTTGAAATGTTTAAAAACAATGTACCTCAATGTGATCTTCTATCTTGTAGATAACATTGCATCAAGAACCGTCATACATGAATAGTCGTTATTAACCATGGACATGTGATTACTTTGGCAAAAATTGGCCAAGCACTACAAAATGGAGTTACACTTACAAATACCACTTAAAATATTAGTGTGCAATAAAAGAAGCCTTATGTTAACCATGTTCAGAAATGGCATTACACAGAGTTAAAAAACACTAAATCGCTTGGTATCCTCTGCAGAATGGGGGAAAAAGAATGGCAAATTTCAAAGTGGTAAATGTTTTACCATGTTAACATTTTCTTAATGTGTTGCAGGCCTGAAATTTATAAATAGATGTTTATTAACTAATTAAATATAGTTGACCTGACAAACCATTAAATATATTAGGTTCATACTGACTGCAAAGAAATAAAAGTCAATGTAGGAAACAGTGTTTTTTGTATGTGCATTTTCCATACTGTCCCAACTTTTTATATGGGGTTGTATAATATTACAGATTAATAATATATTCATAAATTAATAATTATGTAAAAATATAGATTATCATTATCTTGAATTTTTTTTCAATGGCTATTTACAACAGAAGCAAGGTCACATCAATACTAGCGAGTCACATTTACAGTGAGCCAATTTAAGGCAACCAGCCAACCGAATGCATGATCACTGATAAGTCATGTACATAATATTTGGGGAATTTTAGCCTATTGCTCCATTACAGAGTAATGCTCTTCAAAACATGGACTTGGCTATTCTAATATCATGCATGGGGCTGCATGGTGGCGCAAGTGGTTGGAATGGTTTCCACACAGCTCCCCCGTTTGATCCAGTTTTCTCAAGAATTCCATAGGTAAGATGGATGTTAGTTGGTTAGACTAAAGTGGGCCTATGTGAATGTTTCTGACTAATATCAATGTAAACTTGCTCCTGTTGTAAACAGCCATTTAAGCTGTAAATGTTTTTTTATGGTGTTTATGCTGATGCAACATTATCAGATCAATAAATAAATACATGCTCCATGACCCATGTTCCCTTGAGATTCAGTCCTGGCATTTAGAATTTGATGTTGTAATTCAAAATTAATTGTTGAGGATTTCAAGTAAGGTGTCTAAACTCTTTGAAAATTGTTTTGGAACAGAACAACTCTTTTTATGAGGTCTTCAGAAATCTCCTTTTGTTTGTGACATGATAGTCTTCCATGCACTGATCAAACTTTAAAAAATCTCTTTTTAATTCAACAGGCAGTTAATCCCACCTGATTGTCATATGACTGACTGAAAACACCTAATTTTTTAAAACACCCATATTTAAACTTTTTGCCACTAAGAGATCACAGATAGATCAAATCCAATAAATTTCCTCAATTTCCCCAAAAAAGAGAATGACTAATTTGTTTAACTTAAACTTTGTTCTTTCATGACTGGTTTGAAAATCTGATTTGGGTCATATTTATGCATAAATATAGACATTTCTCAAGGCTTCACAAACTTTCAAGTACTAGTTCATTATTAAAGGAAATTATTCTCTTAAAGCCACCGATTTTCATTTTTTAAAAACATAGGTAATTTATTTTAAGTGGATCATGAGCTCTTGCATCACTGTTACCTGCTTCAAAGTTGGAGGTGTAGTTTTCAATCCCAGCGAGATCTAAATAGTGGTTTCTGCGCTCTGTGTTTTCATCAACGCAGTAATCCTTCCTCTCTGAACCACCAGCAGGATCTGCTCCCTGTCTTCTCTCAAAGTAAAAAAAAGATCATTCACTACAAGCCAATGTTCTTAATTTAGGTTCAAAACGGGTTTGCAAGGATTTAATTGTAGATAATAAAAGTGTATATAATTCCAAAATAAATGATTCAAGCTTTAAACTACAGTAAGAGTTGACCTGATATGTGATGGACGGTGTCCCTCCAGCTGTTCCTTCTTGTAGTGAGCCAACCCCAGATCTCTATCTGACAGGGGCAACAAGGAACATCTTGTCAATTCTTTAACTATTCACAATAAATATCTTCCACCTACAAACAATGAGAGGTCTGTCATTTTTATCAGAGTTGCACTTCAAATGTGAGAGACAGAATCTTTATAAAATCCAGAAAATCACATTGTATGATTTTTGATTATTATATATTTTTTTAAATAATTTATTTGCATTTTATTGCATAAAATAAGTATTTGATACAGTAAAAAACAGAACTTAATATTTGGTACCCAAACCTTTTTCTTTAGTTCTTGGCCAAGTTTGCACACACTGCAGCAGGGATTTTTTTTGCCTACTGCTCACTTCCTTCAAACACAGCGAGTAGTGTTCATACCAAAAAGCTCTATTTTGGTCTTATCTGACCACATGACCTTCTCCCATGCCTCCTCTGGATCATCCAGATGGTCATTGGTAATCTTCAAACGGGTCTTTGAAGTGTGATTGATTGAGTGTGTGGACAGGTGTCTTTTACACAGGTAATTAGTTCAGACAGGTGCAATTAATACAGGTAATATGTGCAGAATAAAAGTGATATACAGGGGATAGACAATGAAACTGAAACACCTGGTTTAAGACAAAGGTTTGGTTATAGCAGCCCGGTCGTGTATATTGACCTTGTGGATCCTGACGGACAGTTCTGGTCGAAACAGGAGAGTTGAGGTGCACATTTAATTCTGCCATGATTTGGGCAGCCGTGGTTTTATGTTTTTTGGATACAAACCGGGGTTAGCACCCGAACATCCCTTTCAGACAGCTTCCTCTTGCGTCCACAGTTAACCCTGTTGGATGTGGTTTGTTGTTCTTGGTGATATGCTGACATTACCCTGGATACCGTGGCTCTTGATACATCACAAAGACTTGCTGTTTTGGTCACAGATGCGCCAACAAGGCGTGCACCAACAACTTACCCTGCTAATTGAACGTTCACACTCTGCTCTTACTGGTGCAAAGTGCAGCTAATGAAGATTGGCCACCAGGCTGGTCCAGTTTAGCCATGAAACCATGAAACCTCCCACAATAATATGACAGGTGTTTCAACTCCTGTACGTCTGCACACTAAATACAACTGACTGAACTATTACTACAGTGGACAGAGAGCATGTACAAACATGTGCATTCATGTTTGTTAAACTGTTTTAAATGCTATAGAACACAGATACATATATGCTAAGGGTAATGATAGGCACGTATACTGAAACAAAACATAATCGAAAGAGAAATTGTGAAAAGAATCTAGATTTAGCATGCAAAATGTAGCTTTTTTTTGGCGTGTTCAAAATAGCCTTAGTTAACCAGCCAATGTAACTTGTGTTTTCACCCAGCATTTGAGCTCTGTGCAGTTCCTGTCATTAGCCCTGGCTGTGTTTGTGCTTGGTGTTTCGTACAGAAGCTTTACTGCTTTATACAGAAAAGCCCGGGACATTCTCTAGCTGGCATTTCTCATGCGTTAATGCCACCTGCAACAGCAACCCTTTCCACAGTAAAGCTTGGAAATGTAACTGAATTTTAGCTTTCTAGCCTTGAATGCTGATGGGTGCCTTAAATGCTAACCCTGCAGTGCAACTTTACCTTTGCTCTGCAGTGCATTTTAGATCTGGAGCTTCCTTGCTGCGGCCGTAGCCCATGCTGCTCCTCGTGATGGATGACAGGTGAATAATCCAATAACTTCTGTTTACGAATGGAGTGGCACAGGGCCCTTGTTTGCACTTTCAGCATGCCATACAGTTGAGTGGTATAGAAAAGTATCAGCTGCACTTGCAGTATTTATGCTTGACCACTGTAACTGTGCATTGCATCTTCCTCATCAGTGTTGACATTGTGCAGAGGCCTTGAGTCTCTGTCATTGTGTTTGTGAATTTGTGCAAACTGATCTGACCTGTTTAACCAAAGTGCTGTGGTGTAGTAAATACCCAGAAGAGGTAAAAGACGTCTCTCTACTCTCTCTACTGCAGCTGTTTTGTGAGTGATTATCATAGATAAGAATCTATGATAAAACAGCATCTTTTTCTGTACAGGTATGCGCCACATAACGTGTGTTCGGACAATGTCAGATCGTGTATACATCTGTGGCTCGATAAGGTTATTATTTTTTATGACAAGAAGGTCCCGGGTTCAATCCCAGGGTGGAGCGGCTTAGGTCCTTTCTGTGTGATGTCTACATGTCCTCCCCGTGTCTGCGTGGGTTTACTCTGGGTACTCATGTTTCTTCCCACAGTCCAAAGACATGCGTGCTAGGTTAATTGGCATCTCCAAATTGTCATTGACTTGTGTATGCAGAACACCCCAGCCGTATAACTGGAAACAGCTGCACACCGGTCCCAAACCCAAAGAAATGGGGAGGGGTGGAGAAAGAAATGGCAAACTACTCCACTATCCTGACAAAATACTTTATGGATCACATCGATAAAGGACATAAATGTGTTATCGATGATCCATCAAGTGGCCTAAAGTGACTGTATGGTTAATCCCAATTCTACAGCAGAGGGGCTGATGCATGCTGGCCAACTCCGTTTAGGCTCTGGTGCATACAGTTTTATTATACACAGTGTTTTAATAAACAATAAATAACATCTGGCTGGTGCTACACTTCTTTTGAGCATTTTAAGATCTTGATGGTGAAGACCGGTTGCTACAGCATGAGAACTATGTGTGAATCATTAGACAGTTGGAAGCTCACCACACACCACACCAGAGAAACACGTAAAGGAAAACACATTCTGCTTGTTTGCCACCCAAAGTTCATTTTTTATTTCTCACAACTGCTCAGTCAGTTCCCTGCTCTATTCTAAAATAAATGCTTTCACTGTAAGTTCCACCCGAAATGTCTTTGAGTTTTTGCAGGTTCTTGCTTTCTGTTCCCAAATTCCAGAATCTGCCAGCTAAAAGTTTAAAAGTTAAGGCTTTTATCTCTAAATTACTTTGTGCTGCGCTCTGGCTCAGGTGCGAGACATCTTGAATAAAGGTTTTAGTCCAAATGAAGAATTTTATAAAACACCATTGCAGAGGACAAACTATAATGGTTTATAACTTGTTAAGGAAGGAAAAAAAGCATTAATATAAACCTCGCATGCTTAATCATTTGTTGGTTATGCATTTAATAATGCCTCATGACTGTTTTCTGTGTAATGGCATGTTTTGAAATGATTGTCCTTGGTAGTGAAAGCCTGTATGTTCAGTTGTGGTAGATTAGGTGGAACATGCTTACATATTCAAATTCATTTTATTTTATTTTGTACTACCCAGTATGGTTTTCATATTTTATAAGATATACAAATATGATTGAACCAGCTTTCTTAAACCCATGATAAATGTCACCACTCTCTTTTTCCCTTCTGTAGGGAGTGTGCTTTGGGTCGAGTCCCTCTCCTTTGCATTGAAACGTCTGATGTGCTCATGTTTCCTCTCACCCCTAGCTGCCATCTCTTTCCTGCTGTGTTCTAAATCGGTCTCCATAGCAGAAGTTTTCATCATTGCCCACCTCTTCCTTAGCACCCAAACCAAATTGAATGTGTTTATGTGCCATGGGTAAGGATGCCCTCTTGTACCTGCTCTGTGGAGCAGGATGGGGTTGATCACAGCACAAATGCAGGGCAAGTAGCATTTTATTATATGCAGTCAGTAGACGCATGAACCATGTCAGCCTTGGTTTAGTCTTGGTTTAGTTCACAGTGGGTTAAGAGATGGGAGATGTCACTGTCCTTTGCACCCCATGGCTTTGTGGAACCCATTGCTTGGATCCATGCTATGATGTCACCCAACATAGCTATCTGAAATTTGGGGGGTCAGTTATTGACACTGATATAAATCCCATGGCTAAAAAGTGATGGGAGAGGTGGGGTGGTGAGGAGGTGTGTAATTTCAGCTAATGGCACAACGTTTAGACAACGTTCTGCGCTGTATGCACAATGTTGTGGAAACGATGCCCATTAGATGGGGTAAACTATTGGCACGGTTTTCCTTCTTTCCCCTTCTATATGATGTTTTGCCTAGCTGCACTGACTATATCAGACTTTATTGCCCCCCCCCCTTTCCTCTCCCTGCTCTTCTTCCTCCCCCATATGTTTTCTTTTTCTCTGGGTACGATAGATGGTGGAGCAGCAAACTTTGGTCTCAACTTCCTCACCTTCATCATCCTATTCAACAATTTGATTCCCATCAGTCTACTAGTGACACTGGAGGTCATTAAGTTCATCCAGGCTTACTTCATCAACTGGGTGAGTTTGAGTCTCTGGAAATTAATTTAGGTTGTATATCCAGCTAGATTTACATCAGACCTAAAGCAAGTGCTAGTTGTAGGAAGAACGTGTAGAACAAGTTGTGTTTACACTTCGCAGGTTTGTTTCTACTGGTGTGTGCACCAATCGAATCCAGTTCTCTAGACTTGTTTATGGACTGTAGCAGAAAGTTGAACTGTCATATTGGAAGCAGAAACCTGTAAATGTCATATTGTCACTTCAGTACAACCCATTCTACTACCATTATTTGTCTATGGAGAGTTTAAAAAAATATGCTTTTTATTATGAATATGTTACAAGTGAGTGTCACTGAAATAACAGAACTCATTAATCTAACGGAGAGGTGTCAAGGGGTGTCTAGAAGGGGTGTCAAGCAAGATTTAAGTAGATTATAGGGAATACTGAATGGGGGACAATTTTGGATACAGCCAAACTACATGCCCTTCACAAGGTCAAGCAGCAGAAGCTTAATCACAGGCTTTAAAAATGATTAGTGTTAGAATAACACTGCTCACAAAAATTGGGGGATATCTCAAAATGAATACTTAGAGGATCCCAAGAACATGATCATGTCCATGTCCCATGACAATGTGTTTTGGCAGTCTTGGGTGACTATACACCCTACTGAACAGTTAATTTCTGGCACTCTCATCCAGTTTGTTCACTCCCATTTATATGCCACTTGCTACTCAATCAAGATAATTCAATTTGCATCTCATTTGTGTAATCAAACAACTTTTCTTTGAGATTTCATTTACCTTTCTGATGATTTTGCTTAGGCCAGACTTTTTTTTATTGCTTGTTTCACGGATCCGCCTACTATCATATTTGAGGAATACAAAAAAAAGATTGCAGATCCACCGCAGTACCAATGGTTAAAATTAAAAAAATAATAATAATTATTATTTTTAAGCTTTTTCCGCCTTCCGTTGGAGAGCCAACGGTTTTGTTCTGTTTATTAAATTTTTTTCCAGATTCAATTCAATCACTTTGATTTAATTGTAGGTTAAATACATTTTATTTTTATTTTATTTTTAAAATGTATTTTTATTTCTTCCTCCTTTCTTGTATTGATTCCACATAGTCTTCGAGAAATGTGCTGAAAAATAAAGATTTATTTTGATTTTTTTTCCTCCCTCTTAAGTAGATTCTTAAGTAGAGACATCCGAGGAACAAGCAATTAAAAAAGTCTGGCCTTAATAAAATAAAATCAAATGCTTATTTTTTTAATTGCAACAAATTCATTTTTAAATATTTTGAAATATGCCTTAATTTTGTGAGCACTGTATAAAATGTACAGCTCTGCTTAAAAGGAGAAACACAATGAAAGAAACACCTAGATGTACTTAAATACTTAAATGTAGAGCTGGCAGTGATGTTCAGGTGAACTTGTAAGAGCTGTCTTCAGGCTTTTCTTGATTAATTTACTTCCAAATATCCAAGGTTCCAAAAAAGAGCAAAATTGAAAGCTTTTAAAAAAAATTACCTATTTAAAGACGACAAAATTTGAACGTGGTGACATGTCTTTGTAGCTGTCTTTAGTTTTGATAGGAAAAAGTAAGACTAGTTTACAACTGTAAGTTCATAAACATGCTTATGGAAAAGGTTGAACATTAGAATGATAAGAGCCTCTTTCTGTTAAACGATTTGTTTTAGGACACTGACATGCTGTACGAATCTACCAACACTCCAGCCATGGCTCGTACATCCAACCTGAATGAAGAGTTGGGCCAGGTACCCCCAACACACACACACACACACACACACACACACACACACACACACAGGAGTTCTTATGTTACTTAATCTTTTTATTATTTTTTGCAGGTGAAGTACATCTTTTCAGACAAAACAGGAACATTAACCTGCAATGTGATGCAGTTTAAGAAGTGTACCATAGCTGGAGTGGCCTATGGGTAAGGCTCAATCCATCCAGCATAACATTTATACACAATGCTCTTTATTATCAACTTAATTATCAGTAATGTGGAGTAGACATGCGGTACTGGCTGTAGCACCTGGGGTATCACTAGTGGATTCCTCTCTGCCTTCTTGCGTATTAAGCGAGCGATGCGCTATAAATAACACACAGACAAATGCATGCTGCTCTGTGCTCAGAGGGAGTAAAGAACATTGGTTTAAGCCATTTGTTTCCCTTTGAGCTTAGTTTTCTTTTTGTGAAAGAAATAAGAGCATGTTCAGCTGTCCTGATCTATTTTGGGAAATGGAGGGCAGTGCATTAGACTGTTTTTGTGTGAAAGTTATTTGGAGGTGTTGTTCCCAGCTGTGTGTGGGTGTAGATGTGTTTTTGTGCAGTCATGTGCGTAAATGAGAGAGCGGCTGGGTGAATCTCATGGTGTGGGCATGTGAAGAAATGTTCATCAAATAGTGCGAGACAGAAAAAAATTCAAGGTGTAAAAGGTACAGCTGTCAAAAGATTAAAGTATTGAAATTGTTTTATCAACATTTTTGCTTGCTTTTGTTTTACACTAAATAGGCAGATGATCCTTTAAAATGTCACTACAGAACAGAACCATACAAGTGTGTTTTATTTTCATAAGGCTGATACACACTGAGCATGATACAAAACGATTTTTTTTTTACCTCGACTATACCTATCAGAAGCAACACAATTTAAAAAGAAATTGCTATCTGATACATTTTTTGCAGCCAAAAAAAGTCTTCAGGCGATGATCTCATTTAGCAGCTTACAGAAAAATGCAAACTAATATTGGCTACATCTGATTTTGGGACAAAAGATAAAAATGCAAAAGCTGATTTTTTGCATTAGCACACTCATTTGATTTAGAAGGTCTGTCCAATTACATATTATTTATTTATTATATTAATATCATTTTACTAACATCCAACCTAAACATTTGATAAGCAAGTGAAATGGCTCTGTGGTTCTGAGAAACAGGAACAAATTTCGTGTGAATACCATCATAATAAATGAACGCAAATTAATTACCGGTCCTCTGAAAATATTTATATATTTGTCGTGATGCATTGTAGTAAAAAAAATTGGACAGGAAGCTAAATGTTGAACGTACTAAGCTGAAACCTGAAACTTGACTGCTGCAGCTCAGACTGAACCCATATGTGCTGACTGGCACAGAGTGCCTTTAATTTAATGTACTTTAATTTGCGTTAGATTATATATGCATTGGAGTTTGAGACTTGATTTAAGTGTACTTAGCTGTCAAACTTACAGTTTCTGTTTCCAGTATTCCGTAGTCTATCTCAGAACTCCTCACACCTCTTTCATTAGGAGATAATCAGTCCTCCCCCAACCCAGCAAAACTGGTCTAATGTAGGGAACAAAGGAATTTGAGGCAAAGGAATTCAGTGCACAAACATGTATGAGCATGGCTTTGCTTTATATAGAGCATTTAGATTCAAAGGCTGTGATTAAGAAAATGCGGAACAGGTGAGAGGAATAAATACGACTGTTGGTGCTGGGCTATAGTGTTATTTACAGTCTGCATTTGTCTCCACCCTCTGGCCATGTCTTTAAGTCTTCTCTATCAGGAGTTTGCTGAGATGATTACATGAAGGAATCTCATGTTGCAGAGTAATGAACAAAGCCATATAAGGAAGTATCTGAATTTGTTTATTCCCACCGATTATGTTCCCTATAGGCTCTATATACAAGAGATCAGCCGTAACATAAACACCTGCCTAGTATTGTGACTGCTGAAGGTGTTGTATGGTATCTGGAAGCACGATATTAGCAGCAGATCCTTTCAGTTCTATGATGTGAGGTGAGGCCCCCTGAATCGGATATGTTTGGCTGGTACATTTAAAACACACGTTTTATTGGATTCAAATCTGGTGAATTTGGAGGGCAAGTCAACTCTAGGGGTGCGAATCTCTGTGTCTGGCGATTCGATTTGATTCCGATTTTTGAGGTCACGATTAGATTCAGAAATGTTTTTCGATTCAGAAATGATTTTTCGATTCAAATGGTCTATAAATGTTGTTTAAATTATGTGATTGACAAGATGAAACGACAATGTAAACAAATAGAACATTT
>JAVSBV010012914.1:0-12458 GCA_033117975.1 Parotocinclus spilosoma
GTCTGCATGTCCTCCCCGTGTCTGCGTGGGTTTACTCCGGGTACTCCGGTTTCCTCCCACAGTCCAAATACATGCGTTAGGTTAATTGGTGTCTCTAAATGTGGCAGTTAATGTGTGCATGACTGTGTGTGTGCCCTATGATGGATTGGCATCTCGTCTTGGATTGTTCCTGCCCTTGTGCCCAGTGTTGCCGGATGGGCACCGGCTGGCCCGCGACCCCGTGTGGCTTAAGCGGAAGATAATGGATGAAATATATGGGGTTAATAATTTATATGGTCTGTAATTGCTAATAAAATATTGTCTTTTTTCTTGGTAATGAACAAAAACGTTACTCTCATCATACAGTAACTTCTGAAGTCGTCAAAAAAAGGCACATTTATTTCGATAGCGCTTTTTACAGTGGTACAGCTTTACAATATTATATTATTTAAAAAAAAAGCCAATCCCAAATTGATCAAGCCTGGGGCAACAGTGGCAAGGAAAAACTCCCTGAATGTAGAATGACGAAACCTTGGAAGGACAAAGATTTAAAAAGAGACCCGACCTCGTTGGATATGATGTTTTAACTTTCACAGTAACAATTAAGTAAATAATTTAGTCACCACGTAAAAGAGTAATAAAAACAGATTTATAATATAGTAAGTCGTAGTGTGGAAGATCCCATCATTTATGATCTTATTCGCCTTCGATATTACAGTGAAACCAGATAACTGAACGCGCTCTGTGCTAGTGATGTCACGGGATGCCGGAAGTTTGACCTTCGGCGCGTTCCGTACGCACGGCTTTTGACAGAGAGGAGGACGCGGGTTTGTTGTCGGTTTCATTGAAATGGACGGTGACAGCAGGGCGAGGAGAATCAAACTCTCACCTCCTAACCCCGACACCCGGGAGCGGAGACCTGAGGAGAAGGAGGAGAGTCACAAGGAGGAGAGGAAAAAGGTTGAAACGAGCTGGCTTACGCTGAGTGAGGAAGCGGTGTGCGCGCTCGTGCTCGTGTTTATCTGCGCGCTCTGGTTTACGGTTCATTTATCATTAAAACAACTGGTCGTAGGAATAAGCAGCGAGAAATTTAACTCGAGCAGAGCAAGGTAAAAATACTTGGGTTACAAACCGCAAACACCACACTGTTCTCTGCTTTCGGTGTTAAACACCACACTGTTCTCTGGTGTTAAACACCACACTGTTCTCTGGTGTTAAACACCACACTGTTCTCTGGTGTTAAACACCACACTGTTCTCTGTTTTCAGTGTTAAACACCACACTGTTCTCTGGTGTTAAACACCACACTGTTCTCTGCTTTCAGTGTTAAACACCACACTGTTCTCTGGTGTTAAACACCACACTGTTCTCTAGTGTTAAACACCACACTGTTCTCTAGTGTTAAACACCACACTGTTCTCTGCTTTTGCTGTTAAACACCACACTGTTTCAAGTGTTAAACATCACACTGTTATCTGCTTTCGGTGTTAAACACTACACTGTTCTCTGCTTTCAGTGTTAAACACCACATACTGATCTCTTCTTTCGGTGTTAAACTCCAAACTGCAGGTGGTGATCAAGCATGAAACACCAAACCTCGCTGTGTTTATAAATAAACCACAAGCTACTCTATATATATTTACATTAAAACTACATTCTGTATTCAGTGTAAAGCACCAAACTGTGCCTCATATTCAATTTTACACTCTATGCTCGTGAATAAACACCGGAGACCGTGTTAAATTGTGATCAACACCAAACCATTCTCTGTAAGCTAGCTCTCTTTTTGTTTAGTATTAAACTCTAATCTACTTTCTATATTCATTGTTCCACCACACATCCACCTTCACAGTGCTCCTCATTAAACACCAGACCACTTTATATTTGGTGTTAAATGGTTGGTATAAAACACCAGTCTACTTTATATTTTTTTGTGTTAAACACCAGACTACTCTATAACCAACATTTAATTCTATAGAGTTTGGGTAAATGCCAAACTAGAGACGTTACCCAGTGTTAAGCGGCGTACAGAACTCCTAAAGTAGCCACACCCCATAATCAGTGTTTAACACAGTGTTAAACACCAAACAGCAACAACACTCTAAGATCACAACCAAACTGCAAACTGTGCTCTATAAGGGACGTTATTGATTGATACTATAATAGACTGCTGACAAAAAGCAGGGGATACTTCAAAAGGAAATATCCCATAATGACAATAATATCCCATAATATTGCGTTGGTTGTATATTGTGTAAAATAGGAACCATCTTGAAGGCATCACCAGTGTGGGACCTCGTACGGCAGGAAGCGTACAGAATGACGTCATCACCGTGAACTTCATACTGGAGCAAGTGGAGCTGATTCGAGCCGAGAGTGCCACCGGGCCCAACGTTATCACCGTGGAAACGCACAAACACAGCGGCGCATTCGGCATCGACTTCCTGGGTGGATTCACCAGCTGCTATGATCAGATCACCAACATCGCAGTACGACTCGAACCCCAAGCAGGGGCCGAGCACTTCATACTCGCCAACTGCCATTTCGACAGCGTGCCCAACAGTCCAGGTATGAACAGAAAATTCTCCTTAAGGATTAATAAAGTACTTTTTATTTATGTATTATCATCGCGCTTAATTATTATCCGGGACAGACTTGCATGTAGTATTTGACGATAACTACAGATGTCGCACCAACAAGTCAGTACTAGTTAACTTAGTTCCTTTTTATTAGTTTCCTTTTTTTTGGAGAACCGTCACGTAAATCGATATGAATTGTACACTAAACTTCTATTTCCAGGAGATTGACATTTGTGTTTCTGTCTCAGGAGCAAGTGACGATGCTGTGAGTTGCGCAGTAATGTTGGAGGTGCTGCACTCGTTATCCAGTCTCTCCACCCCCCTGAAACATGGAGTCGTCTTTCTGTTTAATGGAGCTGAGGAGAACGTTCTTCAGGTTAGACACGGCAAGAGGGAGTATTTGCACGGATCTCAGAAAGCAGTTTCACAAAATGTTACCACATTGATGTATAAATGTTAATCAGTGATGAAATATTAGTAATTTACAACACTTTCTAGAATACAAAAGTAGGTCCTGTAGGGGAAAAAAAAAACGTTTTTTGACAAATAATTACCTTTTTATTGCTGATCACAAAACCTGATCACTTTGACGGTACGTTGCAGATCGCAGAGCCCCTGTGTGCAGTGTTGTGTCCCCGCCCCCTTTCCTTTGCACTGCGCAGGCACAGTCTGTGAGAGTGATGTAAAGTTTGCATCCTGCAACACGTGCAACGAAAAAAATACCTTGCGGGGGAAGCACATTAAAATGCGTGAACACCCTGATATAATAGGTCATTTAAATAACAAACACTTGGTGGAGTATGGTGACTTTTCAAGGCTCACTGCAGAGAATAATAAAAGGCACTCGGAGGAGTAAGTGACACAGCCAGCACTCGCCCGTAATCACACTCGCCTGCAACACTCCATTTAATGGGGGGAAAAAAAATTATATAAATCTTTAGGGTCAAAAATAATCCAAATAAAGTGTTTATTTTGATCATTTAGTAAATATTAGTGTGAATAACTAACATCACTAACTATTTGAATCATCTGGCTGCACTAGATTGTACTTTTCACATATTGTAGTGTTAAATTTAAATTGGGTTTATGCAGTGTTCTAACATTGGCGCGGTAATAAAGGATAACCTGATCCTGTCAGTCAAAAGGACAAGCTGAAAAGAAAACCGAGAATATTTATAATTCTATAATATTCTATATTTAAAGAATAATTATAATTGTAGTATATTAACATTTCATTCTTTTTCACTAAATACTGCTAATACTGACAATAATAAACAACAACAGCTGATCTAATAACAGCGACATCACATTTTCCTTTCTTTTTTCTGTCTCAGGCGAGTCATGGCTTTATCACTCAGCATGCGTGGGCGAAGCAGATCAGAGCGTTTGTGAATCTGGAGGCTGCTGGAGTTGGAGGGAAAGAGCTGGTGTTTCAGACAGGTATGCAACACTACACAATCACTGAAGCTTTTGTCATCTTGACCCTGAGTTTAGCTGTTTAATGTGAAACTAGAACTTTATACAGCTCACTCTGCATACCTGAACCCGCTTGTGTTTTAGGATCAGGCCACTGAAGCAGAGAGAGAGTTTACTTTAAATTAAACCAAATGTATTCAATGTATTCAAATGTGCATTAATTACACTTTGCTTTGAACTGCGTGTGTGTGTGTGTGTGTGTGTGTGTGTATATATGTGTGTATATATGTGTGTATATATGTGTGTATATATGTGTGTATATATGTGTGTATATATGTGTGTGTGTGTGTGTGTGTGTGTGTGTGTGTGTGTGTGTGTGTGTGTGTGTGTGTATATTATATTTATTATATATAATCAGTAACCGGTTTAAAGTTTTCCCCTTGTTGCCGTAGGAGCCGTACTGGATCGTGCTGCACGACCGCATCGTCAGCGTCACCAGCAGCCCCGCACTGACCTCGGACATGGAGTGGATGGGTTACCCGTTCCAGCTTCTGGACTTCACAGCGTGCCACCAGTCCTACTCTGAGATGTACTGCAGCTACGTCCTGGCGTTGGCACACGCCGTCTGGCACCACTCCAGCATCGGCCAGCTCTCGCTCATTCCCAAGTGAGTACCAGTCCTTACTGGAATACTGGAGAGTTTGAACTGGGTAAGCAAGGTTTTGGATTGGTCGTGGTATCCAGTACCGTTTCTGACCACTGGGGGCACTGCAGAGCTTTGAGCTGAGCATGTTGAGTATATGATTTGATGTCCTGGCCAACCTGTCTGATCTGCTCACTTAGATTAGGGGTGATGGGTACATTTCGTACTTCATGGCTTCTAAGCTTCTAAGGATGAACGGCTGAAGTCAAAGTACAGTCCTTAACGAGCTTCCAGAGGTAAAGTTTGTAATTAACCTCTCCCAAAGTCAAGCAGAGCAAAAGTGACGGCGACTTTCTCTCTTTCATCAGTCAATAAATTTTAATTTGTTCATTTGTTCTCTGAATACAAAGAGGGAGAGGGCTGAGAAAATCTTTTAAAAAGTGAAAATTATATATATACATATGAAAAAAATATATAATATAAAAAATATAAGAACATAAAAGGGATATAAAGGTCAACTGGAAATTAAGTGATCCAATCTGAGGATTATAAAATTAAATACAATTAAAATATATTAACTAGAATAAAATAAAACTTGCATCACATCGAACAGAATAAATAAAATAATAAATGTATTAAGACCAATCAATAAAAAATATATTAAAATCAATTAAATAAAAACAGAATAATATAAAGTTAAATAAAACACAATTAAATGATATACAATAAAATAAATAGGTTATCATATTATTTATGGAATAAATAAAAAATAATGAGATAATAAAAGTGGTAAGAAGCATCAGTAAAAAAAATATTTTAATGAAATAAATAATATAAAAAGATGGAAGTAAAACAGGATGATATAGAGTAAAATAAAATACTTAATTTATTTAATAGAATAAAATAAAACTCAAACTGAAGCAGAATAAATAGAAATGTGTGAAAAATGTCTTTAGTTTGAAAAAAATAACATACAAACAAGTTATATCGACTGAAATAGAAATAAAAATGGAAGAATGAATAAAAAGTCAGTAAATGTGTCAATGAAATAAAAATAAATAAAATCAATAAAAAAAATCTATTTCATCAAAATAAAAATAGAATTGGGATAGATAACAATCATTCAGTGAAAATATATGTAAATGAATAAAATAAGCCAAATTAAACAAAGTAGAAAATCAAATTAAATCGAAATAAAATTAAAAGGGAATTATAATAATTAAAAAATAATAAACCAGTGAACAATATTTGTAAATTAAATAAAAATAAGCTAAATAAAATAAATTGATATATTCAATTTAATAAAATAAAAATGGAAGTAGAATAAATAAAAATAATTAATCAGTGATAAAATATATAAAAATTCACAAAAATTAAAAAATTAAATACATTTTTAAAAATAATCAAATTAAATGGAATGAAATAAAAATGGAAGTAGAATAAATAAAAACAATAAATCAGTAAACAATAATGTGAGTGAAATGATAAAAATTACATTTTAATAAAAGTAGTAAGAGTGCAAAGTATTCAAATAAACAAAAGTAATAGAAATCCAAATAAAAAGTATATTATTAGTAGTATTAATGCTAATATTTCAAAACAAATTACAGAAGGAGAAGGCAAAAGTTACAAAGCTAAACAAAAGCAGCTTTTACAGGCTAAATATTTATAAATTCTTCTGCTCTCTTTCTCATGATCTTAATTCAGGTTTTTGTCTGAGGTCCTAAAACCCCTGGTGAAAACCGAATTCCAGCTGCTTTATGTTTATCACCTGGTGGGACCGTTCCTCCAGCGCTTCCAGCAAGAGAGAACACGCTGCATGCTCGAGGTACACACACACACACACACACACACACCGGCTCCTGATACACACTGGTTGACATGCACGTGCTGTGACTCCCTCAGATCGGAGTGGCTTTTTATGAGATGCTGCAGGCCGTGGATCACCACAGTCAGCATCTGATGTACGTCGATCCCATCTGTGACTTCCTGTACCACATCAAGTACATGTTCACGGGCGACAGCGTCAAGGACCAGGTACCAAAAAGAACCGTTATCGATAACTTTTATCTCAGCACCCCGCTAAAATTAAATCTAATAGAACAAAAATGGAAACAGAATAAATAAAAATCAATAAATCGGTGAATAATGTATTTAAACGAAATTAAATATTAAATAAATTTTGGGAAATAGTCAAATTAAATCTAATAGAACAAAAACAGAAGAAGAATTAATAAAAAATATAATAAACAGTCATTATAATTTTTTTTTTTTTTTTTTTTTTTTTTTTTAAGTAAATAAATGTATACATTTTCTTTTTATTTGTTGTTTTTTTTTTTTGTTTTTTTTAAAAATATTTTTTACATCCACTTTACATCTTAAACCCTAAGAGTTAAAAGGGGGGGGGGGCAGAACGGTGGTTTAATCGTTTGTGTTCCAATTCTGAAATGTTTAGACACGCGAGTTGACCTAACGCTACCACATCTGGAGAACATGCAAACTCCCAAAGTGGAACGAGTTCAGACTCTAACTCTAACCAGTGATCCTTTGGGGGTGTGTGTGTGTGTGTGTGTGTTTTTTTTGTCTCTCAGGTCGAAAAGATCATCTGCACGCTGAGGCCGGCCGTGAAGCTCCGCCTCCGTTTCATCACGCACATCAGCAAGACGGAGCCCTCCGCTGCCGCTGCCATTGCCATGGCGACGTCCTCCTCCCAATCCGTGGCAGTCTCGTCTCCTGCCCCTCAAACGGCAGCCGGAGCCCCGCCCATGGCTCTCTCCGTTCCCTAGTGACCTAGTGCGACCCCGCCCTCTGTTGCCCCGTATCCTTCCCCCGTCGCCCCTCTGTACCCCAAAAAAAAAAGCCGGCGTCGCTCCACCCGTGTGCATTTGCTCCCTAGTTCCCTCCTCCTGCTCCCCGCTCGCCCCGGGATCCCTCTGTCTGATGGTCCTGGGTCGTGTCCACTGACCCGCGTATTCCCCAGTAAGGTTCAGTATTACCCTGTACCAGGGCTGGGCTCCTGCTAACTGGGAGGGAAATGAGGGACTGGTTCTTCTGATCCTGAGCAGTCTGGTTGAATAACTGGGATTATTGGAGTCAAGAGACGGAACCGGTGCCATCAGCCAAGGCGCGAGTCCAAGCTGCTGGCCTAGTATCAGCTTCC
This sequence comes from Parotocinclus spilosoma, assembly GCA_033117975.1. NCBI lineage: Eukaryota > Metazoa > Chordata > Actinopteri > Siluriformes > Loricariidae > Parotocinclus > Parotocinclus spilosoma. The sequence goes on from JAVSBV010012914.1 coordinate 7,778, forward strand.
ACTTTGTGAACAGACGGCTTTGGAACCAAATGCCTGCTTTTTCTTTGCGTGTGTGTTTTTTTTTTTTTTTTCCCTATTTACTTTTTTTCATAAAGAAAGCCTGGATTCTCCCGGGTGATTAAAAGAAACGGTCCAAATCAACGAAAGACGTCTGGAGCGCTAAACGGCCTGTGAGAGACATCATGAGATCAAAGCTGAAAAAAGAAGTGAAATCATGTTTTGAAGCCCTTGATGGAGACGTTCGGATTTTAGTTAGTTAGTATTTTTGACTTTTTCATTATTTTTTTATTATTACCCTTTTGCTCGTAATTTCTGCGCTTCATAAGAATAAAAGAAAAAAAATCAGTCTTTCCCGGAACGACGGCGTCGTGTTTTTGGCGTGACACGTTCAGGCTCCCAGTAGGAGGAGTAAGATCCTGTTGGTTCTCCTGATCGAGTCGAAATGGAACGACTGGGTGGTTTCTGGTGGTTCGTTAGGTTTTGGCACGCAGAGATTTAGGTCGTTTTAACTGTTTCTTGGATTTACGTGACCCAAAATCGCACGGGTAGAGGTGGTGTTTAAATCCCTCATCATGCACGATGGTAAAAAGAATCAAATCCAACTCCTAGTCTTTGGACCGGGTGCTGGTTGCATGTTGTAAATCTTTCAAATGAAATGTTATTTTCTGGGGGGTGAGAATCTCTAGGTTATTCGATTATCAATTCATCTTAATTAGGGTTTTTTTTGTTGCTTTTTTCATGTGACTACATGAAACAAATCTATGGCGTCAAAATAGGTTTGGTTTTGGTTTTGAGAACCAAAAAAACCCGTAACCAAAAATGTACATTTTGTAATAAAAAACGGTTTGTAAACAGAATATTTCTGTCTGTTTTGAGTTTAATATTCTTGAAGGACCTGTGTTTGCTTTCTTTACGCCTTTCCTCCGTTTCGCTTCTCAGGTGTTGGTGGGATCTAGGCAATCATTGGCTGCTGGAGTTAAGCCCCGCCCACCAGCTCAATCTAAGGCTAGACTTTTTTGATTGCTTTACAAGCAAAAATTTAGTAAAGCACCAAGGGTTAAAATTCGAATTTTTACAAAAAATGTTTTATCTTTTTCCGCCCTCTGATCATTTAACTTTTTTCCAGATTCACTTTAATTTAATTGTAGATTAAATAAATTTTATTTTTAAATAAAAAAATATATATATTTCTTCCTCCTTCCTTGTTTTGATTCCACATAGTCCTCGAGAAATTGAAAAGTGCTGAAAAATAAAGATTTATTTTTTTCCCCTCCTCAGTAGTTTCTTAAGTAGGAACATCAAAGGAACAAGCAATTAAAAAAACTGGCCTAAATGATTACAGGTGTGGCCTGATTAGAAACAGGGTCTGGCCACAAGAGGGCGTTAAAGTGCTTTCCAAGCTGCCCATTAAAAGTGTCAGAGGTTACTTTTGGGTAGCGTACCTCTTGGTGAGATTGTAGAAGTAAGAATATGAAGGCCTCATGGTCAGTGCTTTAATGCTCCTTTTGCTCCGCCCCATCTGCAGGTATGATGATCCAAGGTAGGGACCGAAATGTGACAGGCCGTCACCCCAAGCAGTGAAAAGAGGGACACTAATAAATCAGCGATCTATCCAGGACATTCAGGGCCACCAAAGGGCTTTTTTATCGGGATGATTTTCGCCCACGCAGGAACGTCTTTGCTAGATTGCAGCGCTTACCTGGTCTGTCTGGTTGCCAGATTGATCCATAATCAAGCATTTATAATAATAGCAAAAAAAACAGGTTTTGGCAGCTTACGAGTGAGGAGGATCTACAGGCCCGGCTGCAACATCTGGGCCCATCCGTATGTTGTCACGTATCCACGCTAGAGGCGGCCCAACAGGGTAACTAGAGCCTCTTATCAATTGTACAGCTTTCACCAAAAAAATCACACATACTTGATTCCAATACCGCCTTTTGTTTTTTATTTTATGAAGACTATAAGAAAAAAAAGCATACAACTTGTTAGTATTTATCTTAAAAAGGTTTTTGGGAATGCGGTCCCAGATCCCCATGCTGCCACCTGGTTGCATTTAAGGATTTTTTGTCCTAATCAGATGCCTGTAACAACCAGGAAGACCAAGTCACCCGTAAAGACCATCTGGGCTTCCTGGGTTCATATGTCTAGGTGTGTGTGTGTGTGTGTGTGTTCCTGCCTTGTCAAGAGGCCCCTGAGTCACAGCACTCATCAGAGTGAAGTGTGGGTCTGAGGGGGTCACATGACCCAGACTAGGGTTGCCTCATCTTACGTATTAAAGTGCATACAGTACTGGGTTCTTCATAAGCGACTGAATTGAGCACCAGGCTGATTTAGAGCAGATGAATAATTGACATTCAGCATGTTCTGCTTTTCTGCTGCTTCTTTAAAATGTCTGCCAAACTACAGGGCGAGTCAAAAGTCACAGGACACCCTTTTATTTAAATAAAATACAAAATGACCTATATAAATACCCGACAAGTAACAGGCTACGTCCAGAACATGGCCACCATCTAGGATGAAGTGAAGGTGGTCATGTAGGATATAAAATAGATTAGAATTGTCTCCGTAATGGATTTGTGTAATCGGATTTGGAACATCTCCTGTGGTTCAAAAGTTACAAACACAAAAGTCCCAGCTTTTGTCGTCGGTCACGGGTAACTGATGATGGATTTGATGATTCTGATGTCCGGGGAACGCAGATGCCGTATCATAGCAACAGACTTTAACCATAGACACCCAGAAAGATCCCCAATTTCACACAGCACTGGTACATCACTCATTACCAAAATCGGAGAAACCAGGACTGTGGAAAAGAAATGTAGTGACCGTCTGAAGAACCGCTACCAAGAAACGCAACCTGTCCTGTGACTTTTGTCTCCATGTGTGATTATATATATATAAATAAATGTGATATATATATAATAAATAATGTGAGATATCTATATACATTATAAATAATGTAAGAGACATATATATATAAAATAAATATGCAAGATATATATATAATAATGTGAGATATATATCTAAATAAAACAAATAAATGTGATATATGTGTACATATAATAAATGTGAGAGATATTTATATAAATAAAAGATTATTCTCTCTCTCTCGCTCATATATATATATAGATTTTTGTTTGTTTGTTTGTTTTTTTTGTTTTTAAATAAATATCTCATTATATCCAAGGCTATCGTGAGCAATTATCAGCTTCAGAACCACATAAATCACAAACGGGACCCAATCAAAAGGCACAGACTAAAGATTTGAGTTTTATTTACAAAGAACGGGACATTCAAGTGATGTCGGTTTGGAATAAATAGGGTGTAATGTACAGAGCAGGTTTGGAGGTTTGTGTAAAGTCTGACAGCTGAGAAAAATCAGGTCACGAGTTACTCAGGAGGCGGCATCTGTCATTGCAGCGTTGGCTTCCTTTGATGAGTTCTGCGTGGTGTCGTCGTCTCCTGCCGGTTCAGACACCTCCGACACAGCCTGGGAATAATAAATAAATAAATAAATAAAAAGGAGGTCACATACTTACACTCTGGACTTCAGGACACAGACAGGATTAATCTGATGTAGCACGTAGCTGATGAGCAGAGAATCTACAATCAGTAACTATTAAAAAAACAAAACAGTTATCGCTTTGATTATTTTGGAATGTAAACAGCCAACAGGAGCCGTCAAATTAATAAAATCGTGTTCAATCGTAGCAATAATCATACTACATTAATTTAGGCTTGCTTATATTTAGATAAACAGCTTTTAGAGAAAGAAAGATCTTTATTTATTATTTTATCAGCAATCCAAACGACTTGATATGCACTTCATTAATCGGGTTTAAATGAATCAGGTAACAATGGGATTTCTACTTTGAAGCCACACAATGATCTCACAGTAAATGGTACAACTTTCAAATTTAATATTAAATAATCAAATTTCAATAAAAAAAAAACCCTTTTCTCTACTATACACCACATTTTAGAGTGTTTGATAGGGAAGGGACGTCTCCTAACATGTAGGACATGTTTCAAATCTGATTAATCCTGTATCAGAAGCATAAATGCTGAAGCACTTTAACCTCCAGCGATCTTTTTTACGATCTGAATTTTTGCTTCAGTGAATACAAGGCTCGTTAGAAATCCTGCAGCGCTTCTGTGTTTGTGTTTCATAAAATCTTAAGCCTGGACTCAAACCCATGATCACGTTCTCACGCGCCCGAGGACTTGTAAAGTCCACCTTAGATCTGCAGCCTGCTGAGTGTGCACTTGGAGGTGGACCAGAATGGCTCAGGGTGCCATTTATCATCCCTGTACTCTCTGCTTAAATAAATATTTCCATTTTTAAATATCCCCATATTTTTGTGTGCAGTATTTATGCATGTATGTAACTGCACCTCTATTAAACTAGTTACAAAAGATGTGCATTGTTAAGGATGTAAGCATTTAAAATACAGATTTATACATGAAACTATATATATATACACACACACACACACACACACACACACACAATTCTGGTTAATGGGACCACATCAGGATGCGATCGTTTTGGTCCTAATAACCGGCTGGTCCGATTGAACAAACATGCCCTATGTTACAAGACAGGACGTGCTATGTTACATATTAAATGTTTATTAAACCTTTATTGTACGATTTACACGTATAGCGAACGTACAAACAA
>JAVSBV010012925.1:0-12458 GCA_033117975.1 Parotocinclus spilosoma
GTGTATGTATGACTAGTCTTGAGATGAATTTGTGTATGAATGTAACCTTGTGTGTGTTGCTGAATGGCCCAGATGCCGATAAGCAACGTTAAAGAAGCTAAATAAATAAAAATAGCGGCAACAGACGTTGATGCAGTTCCAAGTGTAACCAGGAGAGGGCTGTAGTCCTGCGACTAGTTTACCAGCAGATGATCTTCATAGGTCGTGGTCCTGTGAAGCAGATAAACAAGCATGAATTCCATTTATATAAAATCAATTTACATAATGCAATGGATTTATTAAAATGGTGCATACACATACAGATTATTATATTAATTATATAAACCTCCTCATTTCTACACTCATTGGGCATTTTATCAGTTCTACTTTTTATATGTAAGGACACTTTGTGGTTCTACAATTACAGACTGTAGCCCATCTGTTTTTCTGCAAACTTTCTTAGTCCACTTTACTCTCTAATGGGAATGGTGGTGGATCGTTCTCAGCACTGCAGTGACACTGACATACTGGTGGTGTGTGTTGTGCAGGTATAAGTGGATCAGACAGCTTTTACACAGGTCAGTGTCATTGCTGGACTGAAATTAGTTCAACAACCAAAAATGTCCAGCCGCCAGCATCCTGTAAGCACCAATGAAAGATTAGAGGATGACTAACACAAACTGTGCAGCAGGTGAGCTACTGCCTCTGACTTTACATGTACAAGGTGGAGCATTATGGTATTTTATCTAATAGAGTGCACAATGAGTGGGCATAGCATTAAAAAAAAAAACTCCAGCAGCACTGCTGTGCCTATTTTTTTTTGCAAGAGGTGGTTACAAAAAACTAGACAAAGGCAGTGACATTGAACCCTGAGTGAGCAGCCCTACTGATCATACTGTCGCATTAACATTGTACAGAAACATGTACTAAAAGCTTGAGGATTACATTAACATATCACTGAAGAATTAATAATAAGCAGAAAGACATCAATAGAGCAAGCAGGTTTAATATCTGCCAGCAAGGTGAGCTGCCAGCTGAAGAAAGAGCAGGGAAGGTAACAATGTCTGTAAGATTAACAGACACCTTCTAACGGCTTGGCTGAAAAAAACAATATATACATATATTTACACATATTATGTATGTGTATGTATATATGCAGATATTAGAGAAGCGAAGCCATGTCAAATCAATCAAAACATCCCCTCCAGCACTATACAGTATAATGCTGCGTTGAAAGTAGGTGGGGTTTTGAACATCAAGAAACCAGGTGGGGATTTTACCACTGGGAATAACAGAAACTGATCCCATTATCCCAAACCATTTCCTGGAACCTGATGCATTACAATTATAAACAAAAGCTACTGACGCTGCTCAGAAGTTCGATAGTAATTTCCTGTTTGTATGTAATAAAAAAAGTATTTGCTAAAATGTTTTGCGTTGAAAGTCAGACAGTGGGAAAAATTAAAAGGTCTACTAGTCATGAAAGGACGTAATCACTCCTGGGGCTAAACCTGCTCAATAAAGATTTCGTAAAACATGTTTTATCATCTCCGCTTTTCCAGTGCCTCAGTCATAATATGGTAAATCTTCACCATAAACATTCAGCCCTAAACATGGTTTTGTGTGTGATATGTCAAACCTGTCACAGCAGCAGAAGAAAGAACATGGAGATGTCTCCAGGCCACGGAATTTTCCAGATAAAGGAGTGTCTTTGCATTCAGCGATGAATGCATGCAAATCTGTGATGTGGATGGGCTCCTGAGTCTGGTGCTACAGAAAACAAACATTATACAAACTACATGAACATAACACACCAAATTCATGTAGTAATAATAATAGTAATTATAATAATAATACAGTGTTTCATTTACGAGGACATGTGTTACAGTTGCAGAATCATTTAACGTGGCACACATTCGCGATGGTCAAATAATTAGCATATAACATATATTACCATCTGGCATAGCTTCTAACATCACAATTATTTCTAATGATAGCCTTTTAATTAAACTCAGTAACTGTAGAGGATAAATCATTGCAACGTTTCTGTATTCTGCTCAGTGTTTCTAAAGCGCCACTGCTGCATTGCTCTTTGAAAAAAGTGGTTTTGAAAAATTGCAGAATGTATAATGTTGTGTCTTGAATAATGGTATACTGGTCAACCAGCTTTATACCATAGACCATTGTGAAACTTGAAAATCATCTTGATTTTTGACTAGTATGGTCAACACCTAATGCCCCTTTTCTTGCCTGTGCTTCTTTCTTTTGCACCCCCATTTGTCCATCTGACCAATGAATCCATCTTACCTTAATAGTCTCATATGCCCCAGTGATAAGGGCAATGAAGAGTGACAGCACCATGTAGATGAACAAAGCAATGAATGTATACAGGTACACCTGTAAAACAACCAAGAAGAAAAAACACAATACATTTAAAATACAGTCTCAGACATCAAAATCAAATAATCAGACACAACTGGAACACTTTAGAAACAGTCCCTAACTAACACGTCTTTGAAAAGGTTTAGAAAACAAGAGTCCCTGGAGAACATGCAAATTCAACATTGGCAGTAGACAGGCCAAGACTCAAAGTATATTTATGCATTTTATTTAGTTTATTTAACCATCATCATCATTTAATCACCATCAATGGGCATTTCAGTGACTGACACACACACAGACAGACACACACACACAGACAGACACACACACACAGACAGACACACAAGGTTACATCTATACACAAAGTTACATTGTCATATACAGTGGGTACAGAAAGTATTCAGAGCCCTTTAAATTGATCACTTTGTTTCATTGCAGCCATTCGCTAAAATAAAAAAAGTTCATTTTATTTCTCATTAATGTACACTAAGCATCCCATCTTGCAAAAAAAAAACAAAAAAAAAACAGACGTTATAAATGTATGTATATTTATTAAAAAAGAAAAACTGAAATAAGTAAGTATTCAGACCCGTTGCTCAGTATTTAGTAGAAGCTCCCTTTTGAGTTAGTACAGCCAAGAGTCTTCTTGGGAATGATGCAACAAATTTTTCCCACCTTGATTTGGGGATTCTCTGCCATTCTTCCTTGTAGATCCTATCCAGTTCCATCAGGTTGGAAGGTGAACGTTGGTAGACAGCCATTATCAGGTCTCTCCAGAGATGCTCAATTAGGTTTAGGTCAGGGCTCTGGCTGGCCAGGTAAGAATGGTCACAGAGTTGTTCTGAAGCCACTCCTTTGTTATTTTAGCTGTGTGCTTAGGGTCATTGTCTTGTTAAAAGGTGAACCTTCTGCCCAGTCTGAGTTCCTAAGCACTCTGAAAGAGGTTTTCTTTCAGGATATATCTGTACTTGATTGTATGTACTTGGTTCATCTTTCGTTCAATTGCAACCAGTTGCTCTGTCCCTGCAGCTGAAAAATACCCCTTCAAAGCATGCTGTCACCACCATGTTTCACCGTTGGGATTGTATAGGGCAGGTGATGAGCAGTAGTACCTGGTTTTCTCCACACATACCGCTTAGAATTAACGCTAAAAAGGTCATTTTTCGTCTCATCATACCAGAGAATCAGAGAATTCTCCCACGATTGCTCAGTTTGGCTGGACGGCCAGGTCTAGGAAGAGTTCTGGTCGTCCCAAACGCCTTTCATTTAAGGATTATGGAAGCCACTGTGCTCTTAGGAACCTTTAGTGCTGCAGAAATGTTTTTGTAACCTTGGGCAGTTCCTTCGACCTCATGATTCTCATTTGCATTAACATGCACTGTGAGCTGTGAGGTCTTATATAGGCAGGTGTGTGCCTTTCCTAATCAAGTCCAATCAGTTCAATTAAACACAGCTGGACTCCAATGAAGGAGTAGAACCATCTCAAGAAGGATAAGAAAAAAAGACAGCTTGTGATTTGAATACGAGTGTCACAGCAAAGGTCACCATGTGAAATCTATTTTTTTCTTTTTTAATAAATTTACAAAGATTTCTACAGGTCTGTTTTTTTCCTGCCAAGATGGGATGCTGAGTGTACATTAATGAGAAATAAAATGAACTTTTTTGACTATAGCAAATGGCTGCAATGTAACAAAAAATGTATAAAATTAAAGGGGTCTAACTACTTTCCATACCCACTGCATTATTACAGGCAGTAGTATAGTAGTTCTGCTTATATGTTAAACAGTGTTCAAAGGGTTAAAAGTGGGGAATGTGGTAGCCTAGAAGTTAAGATAAACGACTCTGGACCTGATGGTCCAGGGTTCAAATCCCACCTCTGCCAAGCTGCCACAGTTGGATCCTTAAGTAAGGAATTGCTTGAACTGTAAGACTTTAAGTCGCTCTGGATAAGGGCGTCTGTTAAATGCCGTGAAAGTATTAAGAAATAAATAACGAGCAAGAATAAGATTAAATGCAATACAGAATTAAGACTGCTATTCTACCCAGATGACAAGCGTGATGTTTTTAAAAATATATATTTTTTAAAGGTTGCAGTTCCAATTTTTCAGGTGCAGCTTCAAGCTGGTGTTCAAGCTGGTGTTTTCAGGTGCAGCTTCAAACTCCCAATGGTGTTTTGATGGATTCAGATCTGGTAACTAGGAAGGCCACTAAAGAATTGTAAACTTAGTCATTTTCATGAAACCAGTTTAAGATGATGATCATACTGTAAGGCGCCATTAGAAAATGGCTTAATAGTCTGATGCACATGGTCAGAAGCAATACTGAAACCAGCTGTGGCTTTGATTGGTATTAACAAGCTCAGTGTGCCAATACAACATTCTCCACACCACAAGCTCCACCAATCTAAACTGTTGACACAAGGCAGGTTGGGTCTATGGATTTATGCTGATAAATCTGACCCTATCATCTGTGTTCCTCAGCAAAAGCTGAGATTTATCAGACCATTCTACATGGCTTCTTTTATTAAAGGTCCAGATTTGGTATTCCTGTGCCCACAGAAGCCCAGTTTTTAAACACTCATGAAGCAGAATCAAACCCGGTGTACATCAAGCCTCATTATGGCATTTCCATCATTATGGCATTTTTCTTTACTTCACCATTCTGAGTAACTCTAGGGTTGCAGGTGTGTATGGAGAAAACGTTTCATTTAGCATGACTGCTAAATAGCTTGAATGTAAGTAAGATTAAAAACCTTATTATTATCTACAGTTACCACAAACATCCACATTTCCTTCCACACCTGCAAAGATTTATTAACCTTTTTGAGTAATCCAGTGCTTTTTTTCTCTCAGCTTTTTATTTCTTCATTAACATTTACGGCAATATATGTTGAAAGATCTTACAACAGAAAGCCTTGATATATTATATAATACGCATTACATTAATTCACATATCTATTCAGTTTCTAACGTTTTTCAAAAGAATATCAGAGTATCAGCTCTCCATACGACTTTAACGAGATCTCAGGGCTGGAAGCACCAGACATTTTGTCAGCGTTTGAGCCTTTTAATATGCAACATTTATTACAAATAAATTAGCTTACCAACTTCAGCATGCAGAAAACACATGCACGTCGCGTCTTCTTCTTCCCGTTTACAACGGCTAGCAGACCGACGATAAGTGCATTGTCGCCACCAACTGGTGAGTCGTTATAAAAAATACATTTGAAGAAAGGAACATTATTTCTGTAGTGTCTAAAATTGTGAGTATCACTTCCTGAGCTTTTGCTGGCATGTTACTTTATTAATAAGCTATTTTAATAAATGAAACACTGGAACGTTTGTTCTTCTTAAGCAAAACAAAACAGGTGTGTAATAAAATTTAGAACTGGCTGACACTAAAGGTAGAAATGGGCAGCTCAGTGGGTAACACTGCTTATACACAGCAAGAAGGTCCCGGGTTTAATCCCAGGGTGAGACCTTTCTGTGTGGGTTTACTCCTGGTGCTCTTCCCACAGTCCAAAGACATGCATGTTGGGTTAATTGGTGTCTCTAAACGTGGCCCTTAGTGTGTGACTGTGTGCATGACTGTGTGCGTCCTACGATGGATTGGCACCCCGTCTAGGGTTGTTCCTGCCCTTGTGCCCAGAGTTGCAGGGTGGGCACCAGCTGGCCTGCGACCCCATGTTGATTAAGCGTAAGATAATGAATAAATGAATGAATGATTAAAGTAAAAATATTTATCATCTCCATAATACCCACATACAAGTTTACCTGGATTACTTACCCCATGGCATTTCTGGTATTACCTTAATCACCATAAAGGGTAAATATCATATTTATGTTTGTAAATGTAAGAGGTTATTTTACTAATTTTATAAATGAATTCATTGGATAGCTTAGTTCAGTAAAAAGTTTTATTAAAAAAATAACAATATTTTTAAGTAATTAAAGTAATTACAATTGTTTATTTTTCGGAATACTGCATGCTCTGACAATATTTATTAGTTTTATTCTTCTTTTAAAATGACCGTTTTCCCCACTGTTCCATTAATATTTCTATTCCAACCTTAGCTTAGTTTGTTTAATGCTACATATAATTACAGCATATATTTCCTGTTTTTTTAATGTCCTGACGTTTTAAATGTTGGAATGATAAGAAAAAATAGTTAGAATATTCCTTCTGGTTTTTGAATGTTAAATAGGATGGACTGAATTGATAGAAATTTTATTTTAGATTCGAACGTGGAGGCTAAAATTACTGTTCTTCTTTTTTTATTTTGGCACGTGATACCTAAACATTGCATTGTAGCATTAGTCCGCGCTTTATGATGATGTTGTGGTTCTTGATGGATAAGTCTCAAATCTATTGTAACACCCTATACAAGCACACAACACATCTCTTTGTGCTCCCTATACATAGTGCACTCTATTTTCTGTAGCGAGCCATTTGAGATACAGCCCTGAAGTGCGTGCCGATTTTAAAACATGGCAACTACACAAGTTTGCGAAGCTGAAAAAGTGTATATTATGCATGGAGTGCGGGTTAGTGAAAACCTACACATTCGTTTATCAGTGAAAATACGTATATATGTTTTAAAGCATTAGTTAGTAGCAGTTTTTAAAAAAATACATAAGAAAAATTGAAATGTTAGTTATTCGACGCTAACCCTGTTAGCTCTGACCGTGTAACTATGCCTTATAGTTCTTATAGTGATTTCTGCTCTGCATGGTTAGTGATGTTATTGTGTGTATGTGTGACAGGATGACTTAAGAGTGGACGGGCGGGGATGTGAGGATTACAGGCACATGGAAATCGAGACGGACGTGGTGTCAAACACTGATGGTTCTGCTAAAGTCAGCCTGGTAAAAAATGTGCTACTTAACCATGTAGACCTGAGCGCAGATTAAGATTGCTGTAATTTAAGGTTCGTGATGTAGTGGTTTCCAGTTCTGTGATACTTCCCTTAGATTGTGTACAGAAACGATCAACTTTACATTAAGTTAAATTAATTTAAGGGTTGTGGATTGCCACATAGCCACTGTTCTGTTACATTAATAAGACTGGGTGCCTTGGTACCAAATGGCTTAGCTTGTTGATATTCTACCTGAAAACATGTTCCCTGTAGAATTTGTTCAAAACGTTCAATTGACAAAATTCTGCCAGCTGTAATAGGTTAAATCATCGACACGCCAATTACAAGTTTTCAGACCGTATGTATAAATTGACAATATTTTAAAGTGCCCAAATACGCTACACTTTGTTTAATGTATTATAGTATGTTACATTATACAAAGAAACAGCAACAAGACATTATAAATTACATTAATGTAACTGGTAGTTTAATTCTCTAACCTACTGTCCAAACTCTAACTCTCATACCTCCACAACAGTTATAATTTTCCACATTCTTAACAAATACATATTTGGGCCCAGGCTGATTTATAAAAAATAATCATTAGATCCCACGTGTGGCATATCTGATTGTCTTATTATAATTATAATTATGTGGTATCTGAGTCCAACCTAAACACGTTCCTATTTTTGCTCCATCATGTGTCCTGCCACATCTTACACAGTTTCTTATAGTAATTGGTATGGGAGCACAATGCCGTAGTTGTAGTCGCCACAACTCCAGAGGTCAGAATTTTGAATACACATGATCAATTTCAGTAATGTAACTATGGTGTAGTTTAATTGTCTAACCCACTGTCCAGAAAAATAACCCGCTGTATGTAACCATACTGTATGTAATAAGGTAGCAGTTGTTTATTTTGTATGGTAGCATTTAGCACTAGAAGAAACATTCTGTGGTAGTAAATGAGTCTCTGTTCACATTAGTAAAGTTCTAACCAATAAAAAAATGTAAACAGGAGGCCAATCAGAAATCCTCTTATGCCACTGTAGTTTATTGATATAACTATAAGGGATGGGGAACTTTAAATAAACAGGAATGAGGTAGGAATTTTGCCAATGGAAATGCGTTCCCACCATCCACATATTTGTTATTTAAACTGTTTTCCAAAATTGGATTGTGGGGTGGGTTGGGGTTTATGTCTGTATTTTGCTGAGGTTGTTTCAGCTTCCTTTTTAGGGTTTGGATTACAATAAACCAAACATTATAGGCAATGTGATTGCTAAGCTGTTGGTAGATGTGATGGGGTGAACTCATCATTTTAAATAACCTTCACAGCACTTAAATAACCTTCTGGAACAAATGAACAACTAGTTCAACTGTATATATTTAATTTGGTGATCATAAAACAGTCAGCTTACATAACATGCAGTTCCACAGAACGTATCATGGTTGTTGTTAAGTGACATGTACCTGTATGTAGTTTAAATACTTTAGCCATGACTGTAAATTGGATTGACTGTATAACCTTTTAATTGTTTGTAACTGGTGGCCTCTTTTAGCTACCTGATTTGTGACTTTAAATAGTATAGTAACACTATAACTATGGCACTTGTGGCTAATCAAATATGTATTTGATGTGTCATTTCTGGTTTGAAAGTCCATTTGATATTCTAGGGACAGACAGATGTGCTGGTAGGAATAAAAGCTGAGATTGGAAGGCCACGGCCTTTGGTACCAGACGAGGGTTATCTCGAGTTTTTTGTTGACTGGTAAGTATTGGTTTTTTGTGTTTGCCTGTTTACATTTAGTCATTTAGCAGTTGCTCTTGTCCAGGGCGACAACTGACACAGACTTACACGTTCAATCCACTTAATTTTGAGTTAATGGCAATCCTCATGGGCCCAAATGCAGCAGCTTGAATCTGGAACTTCTGGTCTGTTGTCATGTACCTTAAATTTTAACCACTACAGGACAATTGCAGGATGATGAAGGTGCCAGGTTTAAATCTTAACTTCAATTTGCCACTGTTAGTTCATTGCGCAAGGCTCTTAACCCACAAAAATTGCTTTAATTTTAAGATTATAGCATATCAGTTGTAAGTTGCTCTGGGTAAGACTAGATGTATAGCTGGATTAATATGTGTGTCTATTTAGGATGTAAACACAACAAGTAATCTAGCTTGGACAAGTGTGTTTTCAGTCACATTTTTCCATGGATGGTACATGAGTGTTTGGATAACTGAGAAAATCAGTTTCCATACTGAAACACTGTTTAACATATACTTACCTTCTGTTTTCTGTACTCATCTTCTATTTTAGCTCAGCAAATGCCACACCAGAGTTTGAAGGACGGGGAGGTGAGGAGTTGGGCGTGGAGCTGAGTAATACTTTGTACAAAGTGTTCAATAACAAACACAGTCTGGACCTGCATAGCCTTTGCATTAGCCCTGGAGAGCACTGCTGGGTCCTGTATGTGGACGTGCTGGTGAGCTTATTTCCTGCATACTCATTTATGGAACAAAGTACCACATTGGACCAATGATTTCATAAAATTGACTTTTGCAGAGCATTTATGTGACTTTTTTTTAGAAATGATGTCAGGAAGATTTGTCCAGTTAAATTTAGATGATTTCACTCACATACCAACATGACTGTTTTTCCAGCTATTACAATGTGATGGAAACCTGTTTGATGCAATGTCCATTGCCATAAAAGCAGCACTTTTCAACACACGGTAAGCTTCTCTAGAAAAATACCCAATGTCAGAGTGCGTAAGACGTGCCACCGAACACACTATAAGTTGACCGTATATTGTGTATGTTCAAGAAGTCTCTTTCAAAATCAACCCATGTATGTGGCCCCCCACTTAATTCAGTGGGGAAAAGTTGAAGCCTCTTCACTTGTGTATGGAATATTTACTGACTGGCTCATTCACCGATGTCAAAGCAGCTCTTATAATGCAGAGATTTTATTGAGACTAGCTATGTGGCCTTAACGTTGTCCGATCAGCGTATTAAATATACATACTTGTGTTCTTACAGCTGTGGAAAAGCTGTATGTTATGATTTAATATAGTATAGTGCTATCTACCAAATGGCCAATATACTGTATTAGGAATGTTAGGGAACACAGGGTGCACCCAGGAACATAGAGCGTTCACTGAAATGGATGTTGAACGGACATTGCCATAGTCACAGTCTTTTTCGGATGCTAAAATGCAAATAAAAAGGGTATATTCACAGGAAACAGTATGAAAACTTGGATTAGGAATCTCTAGGCACCTTACGATTCGATTTTATTACGATTCAGAGGGAAACAATTATCGCTGCATCTCAATTCGTTTTTTTCTATACAGAGTTTTTTTTCTTTACCATGTGACTACTTGAAACAAATCCAGGATGAATTTAATTCCAGTATTTTTTATTAACAAAACAAATGGAAGCAGTTTAGCATATTTTAAAAAACATATTAATAAATAATCAAATAAATATCTGCCCTTTTATATAAATAAATGAGGTCAACATTTCTGAGCATAGAATTAAAATCCTGAGGATCAAACAAATAAATTAAATAATGTAGAACACTAATTTTGCAGAGTAAAAAAGAACTAATTGGCATCTGCAGAAAGAAGAGCATATTTAAAATGCTGTATTACTTGTAAATAACAGCACTAAACATAGAACGCAATGAAATAATACCAACGAGGGACAGTGCAAATGAGCTTGTCTCACATACGGACTGCTCAGGCGATCAAACCCAGCCTATCACACACTCCTCATCACCGTCCTTCTGATCACACACACCTGTTCCTTATTAGTTTTCTGCTAATTGTCGTAGCTCTCACCTCGTTTCTTTCACCTCCTGCCTTTTTGTGCATGACCCTGGCTGTTTGTTGACACTGATTCTGCCTGTTAATTAATCCAATAAACACCATTTACCCACTCGTGTTAGTGAGTGCTAATGTTTAAGTTCTTGTGTAAGAACAGCAGCTGGTCTACATGTTCAGTTGCAAGTGTTATCGATTATTGACATTTCTTAATCGATTCAGAATCGTTAACGTCAGAATCGCAATGCATCGAAAAATCTCATTTTCTTCCACCCCTAATATAATTTTTCGTACCTCAGCCATGAAAGTGAACAGATGTTGATCAGATAGATGTTAAATGGAGCACACGTACAGTGTTGTCGTCTCATCTGCGGAATGCAAACCCAGCCCATTCCCATCCTGATCAGTGCATCACTACTGGGGAATGCCACTCCAAGTTCCAAGGCAATTAGTTCCAAGGCAACTAATTTCTCTGCAGGCCAGTTTCTATGACTGCACATTAACACACCAACTACACTCTGACTCCTTTTGCAGCTCACCTTATCCTTCATCCATATCATCATAGATAAGTGCTAGTGTCTCTACGTTGTGTGATTACAGCTGTATTTCAGCTAATGTTTCTGGCAACGTAAAATATGTGGAATAAGTGGGTTGATGCCCATAATAATACGGATCATAAACCTTATCAGACCACAAATGTATAACTGTATGGATGTTTTCTGAGCTGTCAATTTATGTTGCATACCTGTAATAGAAAGTCTGTGATTTCTTGAAGATGTCATAAAACATATAATGATTTAACATTGGCCAGATCTATTCTTCATACTGAAATCAAAGGCAACGTAATGTGTTTTTAGTGGTGTGGAATAATAAAATAACTGACTTTTTGTCATCTGAACAGTATTCCTAAAGTGCACATATCAGAGGATGAGGAGGGTTCGAAGGAGATTGAATTATCCGATGACCCATATGACTGCATGCGGCTCAATGTAGAGAATGTCTCCTGCATTGTGACCTTGTGCAAGGTAAGCATTGTCAGTTTCGGTTCAAGGCCAGCTTTATTGCAATCAGTCTTTTTGAACCATCATATATATGCAAGTTGTAAATGAAGGTGTTTGTAATTAAGGGAGAAAAAAAATATCCAAACCTACATGGCCCTGTGTGAAAAAGTATTTGCCGCCTTTGTTAAAACATACTATTCCTGTGGTTTATCACACTTAAGTACATTGTCTCTAGCCACACCCACGCCTGATTATTGCCACACCTGTTCTCAATCAAGACATCACTTAAATAAGACCTAGGGCAGCACGGTGGCTCGGTGGGTAGCACCGCTGCCACACAATAAGAAGGTCCCGGGTTCAATCCCAGGGTGGAGAGACCTGGGTCCTTTCTGTGTGGAGTCTGCATGTCCTCC
>JAVSBV010012936.1:0-12458 GCA_033117975.1 Parotocinclus spilosoma
ACATTTGCCATCTCCACATCATTGCATTCAGTTTTTATTCACAATTTGTTTAGTGTCCCAACTTTTTTGGAATCCACCTGTAGATTCTATCAGACTTATCAGTTGGAGAAGCATGATTCATTACTCCACAGAACAGAGAGTGATGACGTTTGACATGAAGCTCCTGGTACACTAGGGTTTGCATAGACTAGTTGAATACAAAATCCATTAGTTGCCATGGGATGCTGTAGTCTCCTAGTCGGAATGAAAATAAAACAGTACCAAGGATGCAGGAATAAAGTAAAGAAAGTAGCTTTTCCTAAATAACTGTACCAATCAAACTTTGGTAGTATGGAAATATTTTCCGAAAATTTGAGTCCAGTTCTACAGTAATCTGCACTCATCCATTAATTCCTTCATCCATTCCCATGTCTTATCCACGTACTCTGGTCAGGAGGCAGTGCCTAGCCAGGGCATGAACACAAGGCTGCAAGGCAGGAACAACCCTAAACAGGGGGCCAATCCATCATAGGGCACATGCAGTAATACACACATAGATACAATCAAACACTAAGGGGCACTTTTGGAAACACCAATTAACTTAACAAGCAGGTCTTTGGAATGTGGGAGGAGTACCCAGAGAAAACCCACACAAGCACTGGGAGGACATGCAAACTCAATGCAGCCAGAGCCCAGGTTCAGGATAGATTTGGGGATCTTGTAGCTGTGAGGCTGCACCACCATGCTGCTGTGGAACACTTAGATCCCCCAGGACATATAAACACAGCAATGCAACCACAGAGCAATAGTGAAACACATTTTACACTAGCCTTCAAATATCAATGAAAAAGACTTACATGGTTTTAATTATCATTTTGCAAGCTGTCCTAAGGACCTGTGATCATCTAATTACCCAAGTTATCATCAAAGAAAACAAGTCATTTGGATGTGTGGATAGGGGGTTACACACAGATAGCTACCAGTTAATTAAAATGTTTATTAAAAGTCATTGTTACTGTTATTTTATACATAAAATGCAAAAGTGCTGGAATTAGAGATGTGCTCCAAATATGTCAATATCCAAATATTGTCAATTTGCATTGAACTGCTCTAATTAAAAGGTAAACCTCCAAAGTTTCTTTTTGCTTTGTTAATGATTCCAATCCACCTGTGGCAATGGGGCTGAATGAAAAACTGAATTCAAAGATTAAGAGGTGTGTGCCATATTGTGTACTGTTGTTTAATAGTGGATGTAATATTCAGTTGCAGTCTGAAGTATGACACTTCACAAAATTTCATTAAACAACAACATACTGACATGTTTGCTGAAACAGTTGTTTGCATTTTTTGTCACTTTAGGCTCAAAACTGTGGAAATGTCAGTGCAATAAATAACCAAAGGAATTATTTCTTTGTAGTACTGGACAGTATAGCAGGTTTTAGTTGCTCTAAAAAAGGTTACTTTTAATTAAATTAATTTAATTTAAAATGTCTTATCATTTATGACAATTGGTGCAATGGAGCATGCTGCTAAATTAACTTTTCAGTCATATGTGTATAATAATAATAATAATTGAGCCATCAAGGTTGCCATAATATAGTACTGTATACTACTTTTCCTACATAACCCATTTATTTTTATTCATATGCACCATAAAAACATTATTTCTATGCATTTTATGTCAAATAGCATTTCTTACCAGTAACTATCTTTTATATAATACAGTATGTAGATAAACTTTTTTACTGCGTTCCATATTTTACTCTCTCATTCTCTGTTTGTATGCATAATGCATAAGCACTTGCAAAACCTTTGGTTGAGACTACTTCATCTGACAACAGTGTGCTCTCATTGTGCGACATTTATGATATAAACAAGGATACTTCAAATCTCAGTTAGGTAGGTGACCTGGAGATGAATTCTCTGACCACAGAGAACAATCTTATGGTCAGAGATTGACAGTAGGTGGGAAATCCTGGGAGTAGATACAGGCCTAGGTTGGCCTGTGAAAGCCATGGAAGTAACTGTAAGCCTAATATTGGATGTGTGTGTTTTATGAGTTTACTAATGTAATGCTGGACTAGCAAAGTTTGCCATTCTTTGTATGAAGAAATCTGAATAATGATTAAATTGTGCTTATTATGTGACCTTTGCATTGAATTTAGAAACATGTGCTTTAAAATGTAGTAGAAAATCCAATGAGAACATAAAAATTCCACACAAAAAGTTATAACTGAAACCCAGATCTCTGGAACTGTGAGATAAAAGCACTAACCACTGCACTACCATGCCACCATTGGATTTAAAAATGGCGACTAATTCAGAACTATGTAATTGAATCCTGTTGGCTGAGACTTAAATGGACAAAAATGCAGGTGAAAAAAGTAATTTCTCTCTTATATTATCATGTCACACCCCCATACACTTTGACCATGTAAGAATACCGACCTTCCAATTAGCTTTCACAACAAAACACACCGCATTTCTGTGAGTAACACGTCATTTAAAAACAATGGCATGTACACTTGAGACACAAAGGTTACCACTGTCAACTAGCACATCATGTTTGAGCTAAGTTATTATCCGCACAACTTCCTTATGGCTAAGCACATCACCCCATCACTCAGCATTCTGACAGTTGCATCTCTTCACCAGCATATATTTTTTCTTTCCCTTCCCAAATGTAAGTAGCCACCTGTCTTCTCTGTTTCAGGTAATTTTTTTCTTAAAAGGTCATTACTGTCTGTTTAATATATATTGTAAATATTAAACTCTTCTGTTTAGGATAAATTCAACTTACAATGAACTTGTCTCTACATATCCCCATCGTATAATGGGCAGTTATTGTATTTGCACTTAGTTTATATTTGTACTATAACCTTTGTACACTGGTCACAAAAATATAGTGGATATTTAATTATGGAAAGATTTCATTTAGAAGTACCCTAACCCCTAAACAACCAGTGTCTCCTATGACTGCATGTTGTGTTCTCTGGTGTTATTTGCTTGATCCCCTTACACCACTGAATAAAAAAGTAATGATTAAAATGTGAAAACTAATACAAATTAATTATAGTATTATATGCATATATCATTCCCTATACAAGCCGTTTCTCTTTCTTTGTATGATTTAGCTTTAGTATTCCCTTCAATGAAATTAAATGGTCAGACAAATATTATTATTCCTCCACCACCAAGCTTTAAATTTGGCATGCACATTCAGCCAGATAAAGTGCTTGTGACAAAGCACATCTGCCAAACAGAGTTTAGTTATTAAACTACCATGTAATGAATGATGCATGAGTCATCGACCCAGGGAAAATTGTACACTGTTCAAGCAATTTATGATGCTTAAAAGTGTGACTGTGTGCTTTGCATCATGCAAGCTGTTGCTTGGCATTGGACTTCGTGATCTAAGGATAGTGTGCACCTGCATGGCTAGAGAAACCGAATCCTTGAAGATCCTTATCTTTTATTAAAGTACTTTGGTAATGAGTGCTGTAGCAAAGTACTTTATGCAGTACATATTTTAGTACTCTTTGTTCTCTATTTATAAACTTTTATACCGTTTATATAATGTTATTTATATTTATATATTATTTATATAATATATAAATAATGTTCATATAATGTTCATAATGGCTCTTATAGACAACTGCATGATTTTCATGCATGTTGCTAGAAAGTCAATGTATGTCTACTATTATTTACTACTATATTAAATACAAACACTATGTTCAATATAATATCTGTTAAACCAATCACCTTTTTTTAGATTGTCAAGAAAATGTAAGAGAAAAAAAACAAACAATGGCCCTGCAGTCTTAGAACAAAGAGTTACATATTTTGGAGCATGAGAAGCATAGTGACTTAGCTATCTATTTTCTTCTCTTCTACCAGTCATCACAATCCAAACTTAGTATCATCACCACCTTTATCTGTCATTGCAAATGATGAAGGTGTTGTAATTATCCAGTTGTGGCACACATCAATCATGAATCCAGGAGTCCTTGCAAAGCTGCTGAGATGCAGATGAGGAAATCTGTTTGACCTGTCTGAGGCTGAATTAATTATCCAATTACTCCTCTCCAGCTGACTGTGCTGGCCAGATAACTTCAAGGCTATTTACAACTGACTGCCTTCCCAAGATAACAAAAGGCCCATTTGCTATATAATCACCTCCTATACTAAACTACTGGCAAAAACACCTCTCACCAAGATACTTTCATCAGCATTTTCACCCAACATCACAGAAAATAGAGGAACCAAGTTCAAAAGTTCACTGGGCACAAAATTGAACTCACTTAACCCTTTGCTGCCAAGAACAGTTTGTAATTTTCAAAAGCAGAAATAAGCGTTGCAAACAAAAACAAAATAGTCACCTTGTGTGTTTAAGGTGGTAGTAACTTCAGGCTCATGCAGAACGCATTGCAGGATAGACGATGATTGAGTATGCCTGAGCTGTTAATAACTGTGCTTCATACTTCCTATGTGGACGTTGTACACTGCAGTGAATCATATGTGGGAAATGGGTTGCTACCCAGATTAAGGCGCTCACCACAACGGCTCCATACTGTAGCTATTTTCTCAAACAGAACCAGGAAAACCTCCACCACCTATGTTTGCAGTAAAGGTCATTTGCAATTTAATACTTGCAATTTAATATACTCTGCAAACAAAGGTGATGGAGGTTATCTGTCAATGACAGAACACATAGTGGTTGCCATGACAACAAATTCCTTCTGCTATCTGCCTGGAAATGTTCCAGGTCAAAACATGGGTGTCTAGTGAAGGTCCCACCTGTGTCTGTATGGTGGAAAACAAAACTGTGGGAGCTGTTAGGCGTGTCAGTGGACTTAACAATCCTCTCTACTGTCTAGGCCATCCAGAGTCTGTTTGCTGTGTGTGTGGACACTTACAGATTCACTGGTCTCAATACCTCCTAACAGCTAGAACAGAATGGTCCATGACGGGCAATTTATCATACCATCCTGCTTCTCTCAGTCCAATAATGTACCCCCTATCAATGTCTCTCATCGTAGAGGCATTTCTCATATATGTCTTATATGTCATATATCGCTCACTAAGATATTATATAAAGTATATACTATATATTAACATATCAATATCAATTCAATATACAGTATGACATATACATATTGCACTTATGCACTCAAACCCACTACAATTGGAATAGTAATAATAAATTGAAATAAAAAAATAAGCCCATCAGTTTATCCAAATTAGCTTTAGATGTACGCTATTTAAATGTATTGTATAAAACCTGCAAGTCACAATATGCAAGCATAATTTAATAAAACGTCGTTTCAGCATTTCGTCAGAATCATAATTTTATTCTTAACTTCAATGTTTAACAATACTGAATTATTTTTGTAAATATTTCTCTATATTTATTTGGCTACATGAAAGTAAATTAAAGTGTCCCAAGTTATTTCCCACATGACAAAGTCCCAAATGGTTTCCTCTTCACTTTAAATGTGTAATAAATGGGGTAGAAATCATTGGTGCTCTGGTGCACAAGGTTCAGGAGAATGACATTTAAAATTCAGCCACACACAGGAGTGTGACTCTAATGAGTGCCTGTGGGAAATTACTTGCATGTAACATCACATTACCATTTTTGGTTTTAATAGTGTTGCACTGGCAGACCCTCTGGCTGTGTTTGAAGTGGGTGGCGCCACCTTCGGAGGCTCCTAGCATGCCACTCAAGCCTGGAATGCACTTAATTTTTGTTTTGTTTGTGTGTTTGTAAGCTAATTTGTTTATTTCATTTTTTTTTTTGCATTCCACTTGTGGATCCTTGTCTCCTGAAAGAGAGGGGGGGCAGTCGAGCAGTGCTGGGTGTGATGAGTGCTGCAAAGTAGGAGGATGCAGGCCCATTTTCAGCTTTGTAAGCAAGCATCAGAGTTTTATATCTGATGCAAGCAGCTACAGGGAGTCAGTGGAGTCAGCGGAGCAGTGGTGTAGTTTGTGTGAACCTGGGGACATTGAACACTTGCAGCTGAATTCCGGATAAGCTATAATGATTGGACAGTGTTCATAAAAGCCCTGATAACAGAAAATTGCAAAAGTCCAGTCCTGAGATGACAAGAAACTGAACCAGAATCTGCATGAAAGAAATGGACGGATCCTTTTGATGTTGTAAAGAAGGAAACGACACAACCGTGAGACATATAAACATATGGAGGTATATATGGATGTTTATATACATATAAGTGCAAAGGATATTAGGTAAAAAAATTTAAATGATGCATAATAATATAAAAATCAAGTGTTGTGGGAAAAAAACAAGAATTATCCATGGTGGAGATCGAACCTGGATCACTAGAATGGTCTTTAGACACATGACTAAGAAGCCATGTGGAGATGAACTAAAAATAAAGAAATCGCAAAATAGTGAGGACACAACAAATTGGTGAAAACATGCAGGGTTTGTCAGCGAATCGATATGGGACTAACAAAGCTGACATAGTAGTGTGTCGAGCAAGAGAAACAAAAGCGGAAACGGTAGTTTAGCAGAGTCAATTCACGAACTGGAATCCTCTCTAAAACTGATACAAGTCTCAAAGATCACGGCTACCATACTAGTGACGATCCAGACACAGGCAAACAAAGGAAAGGCACTGAAAAATAAACAGCATTTTACATGCTGTGAACGGGCAGCAAAAGAAACACTTGGTTGCTAGTAGTACATTTAAAAAACAGAGAAGGTAACAATGAATGCAGCAAGAAAACTGCTCACAATGAGCTATAAATACTTGACTGAGCAGGTGCAGCAGAAATGAACATGTACGAAAGTATGGGTATTGTCATATCTCAATTTTGCTGCTATAACATCAAGATGATTCATAACAATGTGGTCAAGGCTTTGTGTTGGCAAGTCGAGTTCTCTTCTTGTTTGACATTTCAAGGACCACTTTAGCAGGGAGTGCATGCATGATTTCATGCACTTGTTAGTAGTACATTCTACTTGGAGTAGATAGAAATGATTAGAAATGACCTGAAGCAGAAGTAGTGTCTGAATACTTCTGACTATGTAGTGTCTCTAGTATGTATTTGTTTTTGGCTATGCAGAGTGATCTAATGAAAGTAACTGGCTGATGACAGAACAAAAATAGGCAATAAACTAGAGCTTGGCATGTTTTAAAATGTTTTCAGAATCCAGACTCCATCACTATTACTCTTCATCACAGTAAATGCTGTTTAAAAATTTATGCTGCATCTTAATCTGTAGGCAAGGTTCTGCTGTGAACTAGCATGAGGGAACATATTACAATCCAACAGCTTTCAATTATCCATTACAACTGCATTTCAGACTGTCTAATATAATATGGTCCAAATGATGACTAATGATTATGTAGTATAGAATAAAACATAAATAGCAGGAATGTGGGCTTGCCTCCATTTTGTACTTATGTGCGCTTAGCTAATTCTATTGAAACAGCAGTTAATAGATTTAGATAGTAGATATAAGAAATATAAAATAACAATTGCTGTCAGCTGTTGCACTCTTTAATTCATAATATGTTTCATAATATGAAGAGATTCTCTGATGTTGACTTGAAATAATAGAGTGCCTGATTGATGCTATGCACACAGCAAAGGTCTTTTAAAAAAATAAAAATAAAACAAACAGGAGTGATGTAGAGGACAATAACAATACACTCACAGCTCCAAATATCACTGTTTGTGTCAAACAGTAGTACAGGGAATAAAACACATATTTAGCATATCGACTGCCTGACCTATAGACTCTACAGTACATTTACGGCATTTAGCAGTCACCCTTATCCAGAGCAACTTACAACTCCTACAGTCTAACAATTTAAGCAATGTTGGGTTAAGGGCCTTGCTTAAAGACCCAACTGTGGCAGTTTGGCAGAGGTGGAATTTGAACCCTGGACCATCAGGTCCAGAGACCAGTGCCTTAACTGCTATGCCACCACAGTACACTACATTCATAGTCATGAAAGATAAATGCCCTCTCTCTTTCTTTCTTCAGTTCTTAGGAATACTTTAAATTAAATTACAATTATAGACCAGTCAACTATTCCATAGTGCCTGCAGTATCAAAGGCTCAATTTGCAGTACTAAAGGTTTCAGGTGTAGTTCTGAAGTATCAATTACCAGTACTAAAGGATCTAGGGCCATTATCAAAGGTCCCTTTGTACAGCTGTGTTGAGACATGCTCTCTATAGGGAGTTAAATTTTACTTTACTTCTAAAGATCACAGTTTCATTACCAAAATGTAAAATTTTATTGATTTAGGCTTCAAGTGCATTCTAATTATATAGCACCCATGTAGCATTAAAACACAAATGTTCACCAACGTTCCTTACAAAAAAGTAAATTAAAAAGTAAACTAATATCAATCAATAAAAGGAAAAATAAAAATATAAAAACACTAGAAAAAGAGACACATTCCATACACACAATAATGACAGTGTTGTCATGGAAGTCTCAACTACTGAGAAAAGGCCCAATATATGTTTTTTTAAGTCTAGACTGTAGAACAGAAAGAAGTAGCTAAGAAGATGCTGATAAACACTCTAGAGGTCACATAGTGGCAAAGCATATCATTGATGCAGGAGGGAACAATTCTGTTTAAAGCTTTCAAAATGATCACCTTATATTTTACACTAAGGTAGCCAATTGACTATGTTAATATAGTATCTGAAGTACAGTAGTTAAAGTTAGAGGTCCATTACCAAAGCTTCTGTTTCCTGTACTAAAATGTCTAGGTCTATTACAAATGGCCCTGTGTCCAGTATTAAATGGGTTTTTAGTAGTATGTCTCAGATCAGAATTCCATTTAAAGATTCCATTTATAACAGTCCAGATCAACTACCAAAATGTTCGTTTTTAGCATAGAATATTTGTGGTCTAGTAACAAAGATCCCTTTCTAGTACGAAGATCAAGGGTTTAGTATCATATTCCTCAGATATGGTACAAAACATTCCAGATCTAAATCCAAAGGCTTATCTACTAGTATTAAAGCAGTTCTCCTTACTTGTTGACAAATCCACATAAAACATACAGACAAATACTATATAATAACGTAATAGTAATACCAGTAAATAATAACAGTATAGTTTCTTAATGATGTTTTCTATGGTTAAACAGCAATGATTTTATTACATTCATGAGGAATGTGACATTATAGATTATATGTTGTATTATTTGAACACAGAGAAATTATAGCACTGTAAATTTCAGCCAAATGTACTGGCTCTGGTTTAATGTAGATATAAAGCTCATATTTATATATAGTATTTCATATTTATATGAAGCTCATAAGTATGAATTAAATATAATTACCAACACTAAGTAATGCAATAAATGTCTGGTATGGTAAATGTATCCGTACGTTTAGAATATGCTATGACTCAGCTCATGGTCTAAAGTTAAGTAACTATTACTCTGAAGAACTTAACACCGACTTGAAGTGCACAGGTCACCGTGAATTCAGTAGCTACCTACAATAAGCCTTCATAGCTACTTTATTAAATGCATAATAACTTCATGCCAAGATCCCACACACCCAAAATCATAATTTTCATCATGATCAATTTCTGTAGTGTCTTTTTGACACTCCATGCGTCTTTATGGCATGAACCACACAGAACAAACATACAGTATAACAACATAGAGAAACTGATTCAAAATCAAAATGATTGAACAGGTAAACACCTAGGCTAAGACTTGAATCAGGATAAAAAGGAAATGTTGCAGAGAGTCTCATGTACCGAGCACACTAAAGAACCTGCCACCCATTGTGGCTAATTTGTGTCTGGGTACAGACAGCACTCCAGTTTGAGTTAACTGAGGAAGTGTAGTGATGGTAACCTATTGAGGTATTGTGGGGAAAGGCTATAAAGGCCATTGGAGGTAAGAAGAACCACCTTTTACTGTGTCTAGTATGAAATTGCTAACTAGTGATGCTCTTGTAGAAGAGAAGAATTATGATCAGATTTTGTGGTGTGCGTAAGAACCCTGCCGGTGTTATTTGAACGTGCTGTAGTCTAGAGAGTAGAATATATATGAGTTTTTCAGGGTCTGTCATGGTGAGTGATGGACGAAGCAATATTGCGCAGGTGGAAAAATGCCACTGATGTGACTGCTCAGTGTAAGATTGTAATACAAGACCACTCCTAAGTCACAGGAATGTATGGGATGGCTTTCTGAAAGTACCATTAATGATAAGGTTGCATCTAGGCAGACTTGCAATGAAGGTTCTGCTATCAATTACCACGATTTCTGGTTTGTCTGTTATTAGTTTGTGAAGGTTAAAACTTTAGATTATAAATGCAGACCATTAGTTCTTGCTAAAACCTCATCAATGTTTTGTTTGTTTATTTGGTTTATTTAACGTCACCATCAGCATCTATGGCCATTTTAGGTTACATCTAATGAAACAAATATAAATTATACAAATAATAATATAATGAATAAATAAAAATATGAATATAAATAATTGGAGAAAAGAACTGCAGAACACATTGGCTTACAAGCAGCACGTCTGATAACTTTTAATAAGTATAAAATATGTTACAGCCAGGCCCACATCCCTCTCTGCTGGGGTCAAGACACATAGAAGGTCGCGGAAGGGGGGTTGGGGGGGATTTAGCTGCATATAGTCAATAGGAGTCTGCCAAGTTCAAGATTTGGCAATCATTTGGTCTCTGAGAAGCAAAGTTTTGTCTGATATAGGGCAACTTCTTAGTAAGGCAATATTATCCCGGGAATATTCAGAAACTCTGTTAATTCAGGGTAACAATTGCTCTGGTTTACCAGATTGAAACCGCAGTAGTCAACACTACGCTTGTGTTCTTGGATGGCTATAATGAAGAAAATGCAGTGGGGAACTATTGTGTGGTGAGACTGGTCCTTGGAGATTGTTGTAAGTATTATGGACAAGTGGCTATTCTCAGTGTTTTGCAATGGATATACACTGCATGATAGCATCAAGCATTCCGTGAGCATTCCAGCAGAATAGTTTTTGTGGTGTTTAACTAAGTGCCATGACAGCAAAATATGTAGAAACAGAGAAAGGAGTCCAAATAAAATGGTATAACCTTGCTCATCTTTACTGAGCACTGTGAAGCAATTACACAACTACAGCAAATAAAAGCTTTCCATCATTTGCAGTCTTACCCAACCCTGCTAGACCTAAGCCCTTCAGTTTTATGTGGACTGTCTGAAGCAAGAGTCATGGGAGGGAAGACTTTGCCATATGTGTCAAGACTTAAGGGGGAAGAGCTTGTGCATAGGTAGATTTGGAGAAGTGAAATGACACACACAGTCAATGACTCAGACAGTCTGTGAACTATTAACTATCATAGAAATCACAAACAGTTTTTTTGACTTTGCACGATCCTCTGTGATACTCAGGTGTTTAGAGATAAGCTTCCAGAAATACTAAAAGTGTTCTGCGACAGGAGGGAAGATGTCCAGTGTGTAAAATACATCTGAATTTAATCAAAATGTTTGCCAAAACACGCCCAGACAGCAGGCTATGGTACATGAAATAATTAAAAATAAAAAAGACACAACAAACAACACTGGACAGAAGCTGCACCTAAAAGAACACAGTATTCTCTCACCAGAAATGATATTGGCCAAAGGATTTCCTAGGTGAAGGTGAAATATATAAAAAGTAAGCTGCTTTTGTCCTGAAACTATGCAAAATATTTTGGCAATGGATTGAGAAAAGTATTGCAGCTACTTGGATAAAGAATGTACTTAATCATAAGTATTTATATACTGTATATGAAAGGTGGAAAGAATCCTCATGTGCTAAAGAGGCTTGAGGTGTACAGAGAGGGAGCTGATCATGCAGACAATCCTGAATGACCCAATGATCCTGAGAGCGAGTTTCCTGGACTCTACTCCGAGAGGGATATTCGAGGTCAGGAGCCACACAGACTGAACAGGTGAATAAGTGGGGCTGGCTCTTTGGTGATTGGCTGTTTCAGTAGTACGAGACTGTGTGTTTTCCAGCTGTCTTTAAACCACATTTTGAATGCTTCTGCAGCAACAAAGATGGTCCTGTACAAAAAGGACGGCCAGATCCACTTCTTGTTCTGGAACTGGAGGTGGTTTGTAGCCCAACAAAGCTTTGCTGTGTGCAGAGACAGAGCAGGTGCCAGGAACAACAGTTCAAACAATTACCTGAGAGTGTGATAGTAATGGGAGCTGTCAAATTGGTAGAAGTGGTGAGCACCCGCCTGCAATAACATATGCCCTGATATGAGAAGCTGATGTGGTCTTAATGTATGTGTAGCATTAAATAGCTAACAGCATTTTAGTTAACAAAGATAACAGCTAACTAGCATTTCAATGAAAAGTCCACACAATCAGAGAAAAACAAGCTATCACTGTTTTGTGTGTGTGTTTGTGTGTGTGTGTGTGTGTGTGTGTGTGTGTGTGTGTGTGTGTGTGTGTGTGTGTGTGTGTG
>JAVSBV010012945.1:0-12457 GCA_033117975.1 Parotocinclus spilosoma
ATATTTAATTAATAAATTTAATTTATTTATTATTTTTTTTAATTTATTTAAAAAAAAAAAATTTTATTTTTTTTATTTATTTATTTTTTGGACAATATTGTCAGTCAGGAAGCCAGATTAAAGCTATGAACACTTTTCCTACCGCCAATGTCTTGGAGTTAGTAAATTGTTCCTGTAACTGATAAGTCCAGTTTAGTTTTCCTATCTTTTTCTTGATGTCATTTTTCATTTCACTTGAGAAGCCAAGAGCGCGGGAACTGGAACGTTGAGGACGTAGAGGGCGCCATAAGACCCCCCAGCTCCCACGACGGCTTGTATAACGGCGTGAACGAGCACGACTCTGGTTCAGAAACAAGCGCGTACTCCGAGGGCAGCAGCAATACTCAAGTAAGGACGCTTCATGTCCGCTAACGCCCTGTCCTGGGCTCCCTCTCCACGCCTGTGTAAATGCTGACTGTGTGTGCAGAACTCTGTGATGGGTGGAAGCCCTCAGGTGACGGTGGCGTACCTGAGCCCGTTAGTGTTGCGGAAGGAGCTGGAGAGTCTGTTGGAGAACGAGGGCGAAAGTGTCCTCGCTCAGGTCCAGTTGCTCGACAGCCATTACATCATCTTCTGGAATCTGGTGTGGTACTTCGCTCGCCTCGGCCTTCCCAGCAATCTGCTGCAGCTGGTGCGCTCGTCTGCGCTGGCCTCGCACATTTCGCAGGTATCGGACGCGCGCTGTTCTGTTAAACGGATATCGGACTGGAAATCCATGTTTGTCTTTTTTAAGAGCTGTGTACTGTGTGTGTTACAGAATTTGGAGAGCACTGCAGTAAGGGTGAGGTTAATGTGGGACACTTTGTCTCCTGATACGGATTACTGGCCCCCTCTCTACGTGCTCTGGAGAATACACAGTAAGATCATAAACATTCAGTCCCTGTTTACACCATATCGTATTTGGATGCTCTTTGGTCGGATATTGGGCAGCACGGTGATTCGGTGGGTAGCACCGCTGCCTCACAGCAACGACGACAGTTCGCGATGAAATTTTCAGACCTTTTTTTTCTTAAACCATGCAAATTAATACAGTCTTACAACCCAAGCAATTGTGGGTTAAGGGCCTTGCTCAGGGGCCCACCTGTGGGATTGGAACCCTGGACTTGGTCCATAGTCCAGTACCTTAACCAAAATCACTTTTTTTCATAAACATAACAATTAAAAAAATGCAGTTGCATGAGATGGGGTAATAAACAAAACATGTGACATCGTCGGTCTCTACCACAAGCACCAGCACAGCCCCGGTTAAAAGGCTCTCATGCTTTATCGCTGTCTTTCCTCCTTTAGGTGGCGTGTCGATGCGTAACTATGCGTGGCGCAGGCACAACCATCCCTTCAGTCTAAACTTTCTGGAGGAAGTCCTGCGCTGGGTCGGCATGAGCGAGGTACACAAGGCGGTCACGCTGTTTCTGGACACTGTTAGCAGGCAACAGGGCTCTCCTCGGATCCAGAGGTGATTAGAAACCGCTAAAGATATATCGTCTGTGTTTATTTACACATTTTCCCTTACAACATCCACATAAAGGAAAACAGAACAGTTTCAATAGTAAGTACAAATAAAAAGCTATAATTATGATATTGGAAGATTAATCAGCCCTCGATTAAAGACCTTGTAGAGCTAAAAATTGTTTTTGTGACTCATTCTAGCTGACGAGATTGTGGATCAATTCCCTGCCCCTTACTAGCTGTATATTCTCTCTAATCATTATCATTAATCCACACGGGGTTGCGGGCCAGCGGGTGCACACCCGGCGACTCTGGGCGCAAGGGCAGGAACAACCCTAGATGGGACGCCAATCCATCGTAGGGCACACACACAAGTCAGGCACGCAGTCAAACACTAAGGGCCACTTTAGAGACGCCAATTAACCTAATGCACATGTCTTTGGACTGTGGGAGGAAACCGGAGTACCCAGAGTAAACCCACACAGACACGGGGAGGACATGCAGACTCCACACAGAAAGGACCCAGGCTGCTCCACTCTGGGATTGAACCCGGGACCTTCTAGCTGTGCTGCCCCTCTCTAATCCTATAACTATAGAAACTAGTTGACATTCACATGGTGTTTCACATTACATTACTGTATTTTCTTTAATTATTGTACATTTCCATTCATTTGGCCTCCACCCATGTTGCCAGCAGTATCTCTGAATCTTTTACGTATCGTTTACACACTTTTTTCTTGTACAAATAACCCTTATACTTACATTACAGTCGCATTTATGGGACTGTGTGACCATGGGAACGTCCTATTTCGGTCGACGACCTGTTTCACAGATCAAATCCACTGTAATCAACTCAGAATCAGTTAGCCTGGTGTGCAATCTGGAAGGTGATTGGTCGAACCCGAGCAAGTTTATCATGGTTACTGTAAAGTTAAATAAATGTCTTTTCCTCCTCGCAGGAGTTTGTATCGGGAATTTCTCTTTCTCACTCTGGCTGCTATGGGCAAAGATCACGTCGGTAAGCAGAGCAGCGGCAACACCCGTTTTTATTTCCGAATATAATAATGGTTGCCTTTGTGACTATATTAATTATTATATCCTGTTTGTGTGTGTGCTTGTCTGCTTGTGTGTTTGTGCTTGTGTGTGTGTTTGTGCTTGTCTGCTTGTGTGTTTGTGCGTGTCTGCTTGTGTGTTTGTGCTTGTGTGTGTGTATGTGCTTGTCTGCTTGTGTGTATGTGCGTGTCTGCTTGTGTGTATGTGCGTGTCTGCTTGTGTGTATGTGCATGTCTGCTTGTGTGTATGTGCGTGTCTGCTTATGTGTATGTGCGTGTCTGCTTGTGTGTTTGTGCTTGTGTGTTTGTGCTTGTGTGTGTGCTTGTGTGTGTGCTTGTGTGTGTGCTTGTGTGTGTGCTTGTGTGTGTGCTTGTGTGTGTGCGCGTGCACGTGTGCGTGCTTGTGTGTGCACTTGTGCGTGCTTGTGTTTGCGTGCTTGTGTTTGCGTGGTTGTGTTTGCGTGTTTGTGCGTGTGTGTTCCCTTACACCGCAGCTGCTTTTGATAAGCGATACAAGGCTGCCTGGTCAAAGCTGAGCAGTTCCGTGAGCAGAGAAGATCTGAGGAAGAAGCGAGCTCAGCCGCCCAGCCCCAAAGCTGTGGACTGCAGACGCTGTTTCCTGGTGCCACTGGAGTGCTGATGGGACCTTGTACACACTTTTGTCCACTGCAGCCGCCCTTTGATTCTGCGACCGTGTTCCTGCTAATGAACGGGCCTCTGTTTAATCAAGACTCGCAAATGTCCAGTCCGTCTCGTGGTACTTTGGGACGATTAGAGCTTCTTGAGGAAAAATAGAATACCTCTCTTTGGCCAATTTCGTTTTATATGGTTTGCACTCGGCTCTAGATTAAGATTTCTCCAGGGGTTTTGGTCATCCTCGTCGTCGTCGGATCGACCTGGCTGTATGTAGTTCAGTAGTGAGTCACCGTTCCTGAATTTGCTGGACGTTGGTACATCGAATGCAATATCACACTCCTGTCAGACTGGGCCAGTTAGACAGCGTACTCATGAACGGGCAGCCCTGCTTCAGTGCCGTACTGATCTATGCATTATATCAACGTGAGCATACTGTGGATTGTAAGAAAGTCCACAGCACTCCATCCCAGCTGTGCATCCTGGAAAACTGCTGTGTAACGTGGAATGATATTGTTGCTCGTCAGACAGCCCTTGATTAAAACACTGATTTTTTTATTGCCAGGGATGGTCTTTGGTTGGATTGATTTTTCTGAGCATGACTCTTGACTGCTTGGACTGAAGCAGAGGAGAAGATGCTCTCTGGAGAGGTTCCGGTGGCGTACCGGCTCACTCTGAGACTGAACAGGAATTGTGCTCTTCTTAAAACAGGACTTAAGCAATGAGGAATTACACGTGACCCAAAAAATGTTTGGACTGCAGTGAAGAAAGGATGGGCAGAGTGCAATGGAGTATAACATGGCAGCAGTGTCAGGCTAAAGACTCCTCAACGAAAGTACTTGTTGTGATTTACCTGTGTTTAACCTCCTCTCCTTTAAATTCTGTTTGATTCTGTTGTTTTTATTATGTGGTTTATGTAGAAGGAACGTAGACTTTAAAAAGATATGGAAAGGGCAATCGTTTGCCCTGCTTTTTTGTGTGTGTGTGTGTGTGTGTGTGTGTGTGTGTGTGTGTACCTGTACACTGGTATTTTCCGTTGACATAGCGAAGCTCGAAGCCCTTATGGCATTTGCAAAGGTAGCTGCCGAACGTGTTCACACACTTTCTGGACCTCGGACACTTAGCCATGCCTGTGACACACTCATCAATGTCTGAGTACACACACACACACACACACACACACACACACTGCCCGTTATCACAGTGGTTTAATGGATTTGTTTTGATGCTGCTTGTGTGAGAAATGTGACGTACCCACGCAGGTCCTGCGGTCCGGACCGAGCTGTAACCCGGGCGATGGGCACTGGCACACCACCTCACCCTTCATCACCGCACAGCCGTACTGACAGTTAGCCATGGCACACGTGTGCCCGTCTGTAACCACGACAACAACGACAACAACAATAAATATTCATCGTACTCGTTTGTTGTAAACGAACAAAAACAGAGTTATGAGGAGTTTAGAGGAGTTATGAGGAGTTTAGAGGAGTTTAGAGGAGTTATGAGGGCACTGACTCCTGCAGGTGCCATCGGGCATCATCATGTAGCCAGTGAGACAGTAACACTTGTAGGTGCCCACCATGTTGATACAGCGGTGCTTACACGGGCGTGGCTTCAACCCACACTCATTCACATCTAAAGATAGAGACAGAGAGATTTTCATTCATTATTAGCCCAAGCTCACACACACGCACACACACACACACACACACACGCACGCACACACACACACGCCTTACCTTGGTTGCAGGTCTTGCCCGTGTAGCCCGGGTCACAGCGGCACTGATCCGGACCGACACACTCTCCGTGTTTACATCCCGACTCACACACAGCTGCTGGGACGCAACATCAGTCGGTCAGTGTGACTGTGTGTGTGTGTGTGCGTGTGCGTGTGCGTGTGTCTTACGTTTGCACCGCCCCCAGCTTTCTCGTGTCCAGCCCCAGCAGCAGTCCACCCTGTTCCCGTAATGACAGATCCCGTTGGTCGTGACCTCCAGCTCCGCCCACCTTGGACAAAACAGTAGCTGGGGTTATCCATCGGCAGTGCCAGGGTGCCAGTCTCCTGCAGGGCGCACATACTTAGACACACTCAGGCACACCGGTCGACCCGGGCTGGGGGAGGATGCGGGCACGAAACCGTGTCCAGGCTGGGACTGGAGGCCGGGTCTGTGGAGCGCGGTGCCATCGTGCCACCCTAATGCACCCATTTTATACCATGTTAGGGGGGTCCAGAGCCACGTCAAGAATGGAACCAGAGGGTCAACGAGGACGATTTAGGAGCCAAACTTATACAGCTTAAATGTGTGTGTGTGTGTGTGTGTGTAAAGCATGGAGGTTTAGCTTTCTGCAGTTTTGGGATGGCACTCGGGGTGCCCAGTAAAACCCCTGATGCCACCCACGTGGTTCTGTGGGCAGCGAAAAAGAGAAAGCTGAGCCTAAAAACCCCTTAATAAGCACTTATTAGCTCTGGTTTTAGGATGGGTTATGGGCAACGCTGGTCAAACCGGGCTTCGTTCCAAGTGGGAACCAAACCCGAAGTCCATCACTGGGCACGCACACGCTCTCGCTCTCTTGACTGGCACTCTTCGGAGACTCCAATTGACCCAAGGCATGTTTAAAAGTAGGAGGAAAACCAAGTACCTGGAGGTGAACGGAGCAGTGGAGCACAAACGTATTGTGCCACCCTTAACTTTAGAAGGTTGCGAAAACATTTTTGTTTTTTTTGTAGCCCTGGTCAGGGTCCACGAGCTTGGTTCCTGTCCCTGGAGAACACGGGTGCCCGTCCGTCAGCACACGCGGGTCGGCACGGTCCCTGTTGCAGTGCCAGAGGGCTGTACATGACACCTGACCTGGCCAGAAGGCATCACCAGGACTCACGCCAAGGTTGGGCTGGTGATTTGCCTCTGTGCCACCCGAGCACTGAACTAACGAGGCGTCAGGTGCACCGCTGGTCGTAATTAGACCCGATCCGGGTCTGGCTGAGGGTCCGGACCCCGTCTCGTTTCCGTCCTGGTTAGATCGGCTCCACGTGCTGCACATATTTCAGCGCTGGGGCTCCTGTTTGGACTTGAGTCTCTCAGCAACGTGACGAGCTGTCACCACCAGCGCCGCGGCTCACCGGGAAAAAATGCACCCAACCCCCCCAACACACACACACACACACACACACACACCTCACACAGTCGGACCAGTGAGGTCAGCTCACTCATCCATAACCTGCTCGACACACAAAGAGCCGAGGGTTTTCTAAACATTAACCCGTAACTCCTCCGGGTTCAGGTGAGTCAGGGAACGATGGAAGGTTTAACCTTTAGAAAGAATAAAACCCGGGATAAAACGTTTATAAAATACAGGATTGAAAGGTTTAGGGACTAAAAACAGATCACAACGTTCTGCTTGTCCACGTTTTGTATCCAAACTTTTTAAAATTCCCCGACCACAGAAACGTCCCAGGACCGGAAACGTACATTTTTAGTTTTTTTTAATTTGCTTTGTTGCTTTTTTTTTTTGGTTCTTTTTTATTCGATCCATTACTAAACCCCGCCGCCCAAACAGCCTCACGTATCGAAGCACTCACTCCCGTGTGACATTCTGCTAATACAGACCACCGCAGAGACCAGGGTTCGAATCCTGGTGGTGCCTTCAGACCAGGTCAGGTGTCGCATCCAGACATGATTATCTGTGTCTTATTTAGATAAGGGCTGATCACCAGATGATCCCCTCATGCCCAAACAGAGTGGGATGGAGCCCCAAGACCCTACGCTTCATATACTGGACTTTGGACCAGAAGGTCCAGGGTTCAAATCCCACCTCAACACCATAAACCAAGAACCCAAAATGACCCTCAAATGACTTGGACTTATGATAAGTGTATATCAGTCATAAGTCACTCTGGACACTCCTGTAAATGCCTAAACCTAAACCTAAACACCCCTGCGATAATCTGGTGGCCTGTCCAGGGCACGACTCGCCTTGAGCCCTGTGCTTAATGACCTGTACCTGGTTTAAAACGTACAGAAGTAACTATGTTCTGTTCTCTTTATTCAGGTTTGTTATCTGTACTGGATTTGTGTAACCCTGTCCCACTCCGGTACCCTGTGATGGACAGGTGCCCTGAGCTGGACTGGTGCCCTGTGATGGACTGGTGCCCTGTGATGGACTGGTGCCCTGTCTGGACCCTCAGCACCACTGACCAGGATCAATGGGGAGTAAAACGGACCGACCCTGAGCTGGGGAGAAAACGAACGGATCAAGAAATTATCCCGAAAGTGCACTGGGTATCCCGGGACGAGACACCGGCCTACCGCGGGGCACTGCCAGGGGTCACCTTCTGTCCACCCCTCCCTCAGTCATGACCCATCGCACTCGGTGCCGGTGAGGGCATGGCTCAGACTCGGGTCTTTACAGTAATGCTACTCTGTTCTGTCCCGTTAACCCAGCACACACACACACACACACACACACACACACACACAACACACACACACGCGCGCACGGCGGTTACCTGTGGAGCGATGATGCAGGTGGAGGGACACACACGCTGATCAGCAGCAGTGAAGTTAAAGCCCGTGCTCTCTCTCCCATACCCGCGGAGTTCCTGAGATCACCGGACACGCTCCATCACATCCCGCAGGGCGCCCCGTTACCCGACCGCTTATCAAAGGCAATCCTGTGGAGTGCTGCGGTGCGCGTGCTGTTCCAACCGATACACCCCGGGGCTCACCGCCGGGCGCCTCTCTGACTCCGGCTCTGCTTTATCTCAGTCTGAGAGCGCAGACGGGAAACACGCGACAGGGGAACAGGGGTGAGGGCGCGAGAGGCGGGACCAGGTTCAGACATGCGAGCACTCCAATGGGACAGCTCTCTCTCTCTCTCTCAGACAGGAGCACACCTGATTTCCAGTGGGAGGAGTGTAAACACACACACACACACACACACACACACACACGCTTGTGTAGTCTGTAATTAGATGAACCGTGTTTGTGTGTGTGTGTGTGTGAGGTTGTGGGAAAGGGGAAGTGTGTCTTTGCTGTATCCTGTTGTCGTAATTACACCATCCATTCACAGTCTCTCTCACACACACACACACACACACACACACACACACCTCACAACACAAGGAACCTGGGTTTGAATCATGCCTCGGACTCCACCTGTGTGGATTTGGCATGTTCTCTCAAGAGCTCTGGGTTTCCTCCCTCTGTCAGCGTCTCTGTGTATGAAGGTGGCTCCCACCTTGCGCCCTGTGCTGCCGGTCACCTGGTCACTAAACGGTCCATTTTAGACCGCATCTTTTTTCTATCTTTTAGACAGTCCGTAAAAACCCGGTCTCGTTTGGCGGGGTTGCCAAAACAACCCTGCACTCGCCTCTCCACAGGCTGGTCCCGAACGTAAACCCATGCCACTTTGATAAATCTCCCGAGTGAGCCGGGCCGGGCTTTATTTGACACGGCGTGGTTACGACGCTTTCCAGGCCGGCTTAAGAAAGCGCGTTATGACATCACAGCTCAGGCGAGCTCTAGATATGAAGCCCTAGGGTGCGAGAGTGGAGAATGTTGGGGAGTTTATTCGTTAAAAAGCCTCGAAAGCAAGGATGTAAGTCAGCATGCTAAGCTAAACTTACAGCCGATGGAGCCAAACACAGAAAATAATTGCTGCAACAGCGACGCCTGCTGGCTGATCGAGGTGGACGGGGGCACAAAACATACTGATCCTCCTCCGAGAGCCTGGGACTCGGATCTCCTCCAAATTTTGATGGTTCTACTGCTGCTTCCAACTTAAGTTCAGGACTTTGGAGGCTTAGCAGTTCATGTACTGGACGTCTGGCCACGAAGGCTAAGAGCTGACACGGTTGGACCCTCGAGAACGGTCCTTGACGGACATTTTCTTGGGAGTGTAGCTTGGGACGCTCTGGATGAGACCCTGGATGATTTGAGGGAAACGAACCTTGTGGAGCAGAACGGGTTACTCCTCCAGCGAATGTTTTCTCTCATCTACATTCTCGATGAAGAACATCTAGCAGATCAAGACTGATATATAACAAAGCGTTTGGTCCACCAAGGACAGAGTCTTTCTTGTATGCTGACTTTTACTGGTGGACAAAATCAAAGCTATTGATCACACCCACTTGTGTGAGCCGGCCAGGGACATCGCTGCCGCCTTATAATTCGGGTTTTGGTGGACCCCCATAAGGCTGTGCTCAACCATTGGGAGAACAGGCCAAATTCCATACCTCAATGTCCCTGGAGCTGTGCAAAAGGTGGACGATGCAGAGCCTCAGGTGTGTTCTTGACTCGTGGATCAACGCCGCCCCCAGCTGGGCAAAGCCAAAACCTTTGCAAATAAGGATTTGAGCCGAAGGTTGGGTGGCATGTGAATTTTGCATGTTCTCGCCCATCTGCACGAGTTTCCTCTCACATTACAAAGACGTCCATTAGGTCAACTGACACCCGACACCCTGCCCCCCCCTATCCCCCGCCCCCGGGGTTTAATGAGTGAGTGATTATCCAGGTCCAGGTCATGCCCACACCTGCACACTGTGTTCCTCTGGGCTTAGGGGCCAGAGTCCTGCACGGATACACACATTCAACCTGATTGGCTCACTGAACGAGCGAATAGTGAATACGGTTACGCCCAAAAACGGTGGCAGCTTGGCAGAGGTGGGATTTGAACCCTCGACCTTCTGGTCCAGAGTCCACTAAGTTAACCGCTAGGCTACCACAGTCACGACGCATTTCATAACGCAACCCAAGCGTCGCCACGAGGGGCGCTGCAGCAGTAAAGTACAGTCAAGTTCTTGTCCTGACCCTTGTGGGTCTGTGGTGGCCCAGTGGGTAAGGTACTGGACTATGGACCCGCTCTGGATAAGACGACCTCATAACCCATAAGTAACTGCATTTTCTCTTTTCTCTCAGAGCTGATGTTCCGGTACCAGTTCCAGGACCACACACTTAGATGTTCTTCCACCTCACCATCACTCTACTGGTCTCCATCAACAATAACCCAGTCCAACCAGTGTGCAGGAACTCCCTCCATCGTTTAGTCGCCAAGAGACGATGTGCCTCCAAGGACCTCCCACTGAGGACTAATTTTAAAATCGATTTTGTAACTTAGTTTATTACAAACCTAAATATTAATTTTAATTGTATTACTATAATATACTTTTAAGTATTTACCTAATTAACATCTAGGCCACCCATGGAGGTCGGGTCCCTTTTTGAGTCTTGGTTCCTCCCAAGGTTGCTCCCTTTTACATTTAGGGAGTTTTTTCTTGCCACTGTCACCCTAGGCTTGCTCAGTTTGGGATTGGCCTTTTAAGACCATATAAGATTATAAAGCAGCTTTAAGACAATGCTCCATTATAAACTGCGCTATATATAAATTGAATTGTGTTGGGGTGTAAAGGGTTTGATGGTGAGACGACTCACGATGAGGATGGCCACAAAGCAGGCGATGGTGGTGTTCCAGTCTCCTCCTGTGGCTGCTGCCTTCCCCACCAGTACACTGTAGAAGATAAAGTCTCCTAATCCCAGCTTCACCCCCCCTAGAAACAAAGGGAGATGGTGGGAGGGATAATAATTGACTTAATTATATAGTGCAAACTACAGTTGAAGTACAATAATAAAAGTCCCAAATCGGTTCCGATTTTAAAGCAGGGCTTTATACATTATAATCACAACATTTAACGACATGTTTATCACGAAAAATGCATCAGCGCATTTAAGCGTCTATTGAAATACGATACCAGATTTAGTACAGTAATACAGTTCCAAAATGTGCTGCACTACGTCCAATTAAACACGACCAATTACCATAAACCATTCTAATAAAACCTGCAGTCATTAAAAGGTGTTTAAGCACTGGCGATCACGATAAATAAAACGTGGAAAAACTTACTGTCTTCCTCCATGTCCTCTTCCACAGAGTGACTCCTGCTCCGGCCACGCCCTGACTGGCTCTCAGGCCCCGCCCTCTCGCTCTCCAAAACCCCGTCCTCGTTATGATTCGCTTCCTCTGCTGAAGCAGATCAAATTCAAACGGATACAAACATATATATATATGTATATATTATGTTTTTTTTTTTTTAATTGTCCCCTTGAGGATGGGATGTTTGGTTTATTTAACATCGCTATCAGCAAAAGTGGCCATCTCAGCCCCACACACACACACACACACACACACACACACACACACACAGTTATGTCTATACACAAGGTTATCTCATTTAATTTAATATTTTTGACCGCAGTATATATACAATCACATCGGTGCCAATTTACCATAATCAATTAACCTAACACGTATGTCTTTGGACTGTGGGAGGAAACCGGAGTAACTAAGTGCCACTTTAGAGACACCAATTAACCCAATACGCACATGTTTGGACTTTGGCAGGAAACCTGAGAAACTAAGGGCCACTTTAGAGACACCAATTAACCCAATACGCACATCTTTGGACTGTGGAAGGAAACTGGAGAAACTAAGGGCCACTTTAGTGACACCAATTAACCTAACACGCACATCTTTGGACTGTGACAGGAAACCTGAGTACCCAGAGCAAACTCAGAGAACTGCCCTTGCTGGTCACGTCCTCTTTTTCAGACCATTCTCTGTGAACCCTAGAGGTGGCGCTGTGCATGGCAATCCCATTAGATCAGCAGTTTTCGTTATCACTCAGGACCAACATGTTCAGCACTTCATGTGAATGGCAATGAATCAATCTGTAAGCAAATGTTAGTGCACGGTAACACACACTGACCTGTATTATGATCAGCTACGTTGGTGGCCGTAGACGTTTGGGCCATTCCTACCATCCAGACCATAGCAGCTGTGAAAGAGTTTGTTTTTTTGTTTTTAATCAATTAACTTACAGTCTGACTAGATCACACTAAAGCCATTGGATCTTACTAGGTTAGATATGAAAGAGACTCGGATAAATGAACGTTTAAAAGCTTTAGTGGACGTATAATACTCACACGAATAGATAAGAGCGGGAAAGATGGGCTCGTTTCTCTCCTGTGCCGTCTCCACCAGGATCTTGAGGGGCCCTTTGGGGCTCAGCACGGCCACCAGATCTATAGAGAATAAGAAATACAGCTGAGAAAATACAAGATACTTGCACAGTTTTAAATAAGAGCATGCAGTAGCGAGAATTACCATGAAAACTATTTGGTGAGCAGTGTATTTTCAAATTCATGTACAGTCCAATCTGGTTAATGGGACCAGCCGCTTATTCGGACCAAATCCTGAAGTACCGAAACAAATCCTATTATATACGTGTAATGTTA